>MQRK01235035.1:6210-25647 GCA_001938485.1 Girardia tigrina
TTAATTTTTAAAAATATTTAACAAGCAAATTAATATAAAAATATTTTACCCTTTAAATTAAAAAATAATAAACTATTCAGGCGAGATAAAAAATTAAAATTAACCCCTCATAGTTTGAATGCAATCATCGGTATCGAATAAATGTTCTATGAAGTTAGTTGTACCAAGATCAAAATTTTACGTACTCCTTTATTTTAACTCGTTTTTTCAAATTTTCTTCCAGGGTTCCTATTGTTTCTTCATTCTCCGTGCATTGTGATTTTTCCATTTTTGATTTTATAATGTCTCTTCTCTGCATTTTGTCTTGAATCTTGTACATCATATTCGTTTTGTCAAAAGCTTCGATCTCAGTTAACTCTTCTTTGTGACCCATTCGCATCACAGTATGTGTTTTCTTTACTCCACATTCCTCCATTAAAATTCTTATTCACAATAAGTCGTCTACGTATTTTACCAGGCAATCGCTAATCAACAGTTCTCGTTAATAAATTCTCTTTATCTCGAACAAATAAAAAAGACGCATTTACCTTGTTCTGAGATATGTTTTTCATATCCACCGCCATTTCTTGCATCTAGAAGGGAAGATATCGGATTTGTCTACTGTTACAGTTGATCAACTGTAAGTAGCAACTGCAGTTCGGTGAATGTGTGCATATGTTTTATTTTCTTAATTATTTATTTTCAGACCGACAACCACACTTGGATTGGAATCCCTGAAAAGTAATTTGTATGTTTTTATTTATTCCGGTTCTTGTTCGTACCATTAATCATTCAGTGCTCTCATTTCTCTATAAATAAAAGAAAAAGGAAAATAGAAGAATTATGTAGGAAATAAAAATATCAATTTTATTTAGTAAATAAAGAAGATTTTAAATAAACTAATAAATAATTGATTAAATGTTATTTATTTTTCGTTTGTTTCCGTATAGTGTGCTAGTGTAATACTTTGCATGGATTGACCTGATGATATAACTGTTTTCTCGAGACGTGTTGTCTTATTTTATTCCCAATATCAAAAAGATTTTTACATCCCTTTATTTTGTCAATTTTTGGATTAATAAATTATTTACTTCTTTAACGGTCAGGTGCTTAGTAATTTAATTACTGTATTCCATAATTTATCACAACTGAGTACAACTTAATATAAATATCTAGAAACTCCTAACAGAGTATACATGTATAATGTTATATATGTATGATATGAAAATCGTAAAAATTATTATAACTAATAAATAAAATTAATGAAAAGAACGATTCAACTATCTGGATTCAATTTAACTTGATCAATTATAGAAATATATAAAAAAACAATTCAAATTATTCGGTAATTTTAATTTTAATTAATTCAAAAATTCAGTAATTTTCCAAAAAAACAAACTAACTAAAATCAAACATAAAACTAATAAAAAATATTTCAAATTATAAAATTTCAACATAAAATAAAAAAATTAACTGTTTTTAAAAATAACAAAAACCAATTTATCTTTTCCACATAAACAATCACACGAAATCGCTCTTTGTTTTACTGTTATTGTTTGTATAATTACTGTAAATTGTTGTATTTATGAAAATCTAATTTTTATTCGATTCTGAAATTTGAATTTATTATTGGTGAAATATTTGATAATCGTCAATGTTGAAACCGAAAACTCACGCCATCACCAACGATTACCAAATAACCCAAGACGCTCTGGGAATCGGTATTAATGGAAAAGTGGTGAAATGTATTCAAAAATCCACAAATAAATCATATGCTCTTAAAGTAAATTTCGATCTGATTCTAAATTGTTAATTCGCGTCACAAAACGAATCAGATTTTAAATAATACTCCTCGATCGAAGCGCGAAGTCGATCTCCATTGGAGATCGAGTGGTTGTAAGAATGTCGTGAAAATAATCGATGTTTACGAAAACAACAATCAAATATCGAAGAAAGATCATTTGTTGATCGTCATGGAACTGATGAAAGGCGGAGAATTGTTCTGTCGAATACAGAAGAATGCCGATAAAGGATTTACAGAACGCGGTGAGAATTATTATATTTTTTGATTGATTATTTTTCGAGTGTCACTGAGAACATTAATGTGTTTATCGACATTTTTATCAATATTGCAACTGGGATTATCTTCACGACAAACGGCAACAAACCTCTCGTAATCGTACATCTTTCTACATTGGTAAATCAGGAATGTCTTACCAAAAAATGATTATTCGTTAAGTATGAATTGTAAAACTAGTCTGAAAGTTTGTTGATGATTTACCATTACAAATATTTATGTCATTCATCAAAGTATGCATCAATATTATCGACACACTTTTGTCGAGGTAATTTGAATAAAAATTTTGTGGGCGAGAATCTATAAATTCCTGGAAGGCAATTTTTAAGGCATTTTCTGAATTGAATTTCTTTCCAATCAAAACGTTTTTTAAATTGAGGAAGAAATGGTGGTCAGTTGTGGCTAGTTCTGGTGAGTATGGAGGATAATTTGGAAATTACAACTCAAGTTCCTGTAGTTTTGTCACGGTCTTAAGTGCAACATGTGATTTGATATGGTCGTGGAGCAAGATGAGAGTCGACCTGTTTACAAAAAGCGGCTGTTTTTATTTCAGTTTACGTTTCACAACTGTAAAGATAGTGGATTCTTCGATTTCTACAGATCCACTATTTTTACTATAAAAAAATTATCCAACCAGGTTAACTGAACTAAGTGTTTGTTCAGTGAATCTGTTTGGATCTTTCAAAAAGAATTAGGTAAACGAATAAACAATAATTATGAATTTTGATTTCAAATATAAACGATTTAATTGCCACAAAAATTACTCACAAGATCACACAGATATGTATAGACAAATTCTAAAATTTCGATGACTAGTCAAATAGTTAATTTCTCAAAGGAGTTGAACTGATACTGACAATGTAGATACGGATATTTGGGTGATTGAATAAAAGTCTGTCCAAACGCTACGCAAGGAATTGATAATTGATACAGAAACAAAGCTGGGAGGTCATTCCATATAATAATCAACCAAAATCGAGAAATTATCAATCATTGCCTTATTAAACTATTATATAAATTCTTGATTTTTGCATTGCCAATTTTTAATTTCTGGCAATCAATATTTTTATTGATTGCATTTTATTTTCATATAATAATAATAATAATAATGTACTTTTACATTTTTACTTTTAATGACAAATTGCACAACAAAATCAAACGTCTTGTTCTTTCGCAATTTTCGAAGAGAATTGCAAAATATCTACATCAAAGCAACCAATCATCCCAATCATTTTCAACACAGAAAACAAGAACACAAGGTGATTCGCTATGCACCAAAAATGTGTCGCGGTTGCACACTCACACTGGCCCCGAACAGTGGCCTCAACAAACAATAACATGACAAATACACAAATATATCAATTTCAATATACACAAACACAATATGCGACACAATATGTTTGGTGTTGTGAAGTAGTGGATACACTACAACAACGTCCAACTGGTTGCAGTAAACATTTGCTGTGATCGATGAACCAGTTTTTATGGATTCATAATGATACCAACGGCAGACCACATTAAACTCACCATCAGTTTCTTATCATGAATATTGGGCTTTTGACTGTGTTGAATACATATTGTCCGATAAATCCAAATATTAAAACACTAAAAATATCTATAATAATAATAATAATAATGTACTTTTACATTTTTACTTTTAATGACAATGTTGGTAGGAGAGACAATCCAAATACAACATTCAATAAGCATCATGAGAAAGTATTCCTCATACAAGTAAATGATTTTTACACAATACAACTATTACATAATACATAAATACTAATTTTAATATTATTCGAAAAATATTTGTAAATATTTTTTAATTAAATATTTAATACATTAAAATTAATATTAAAATTAATCGTTATTTTGAAATATTTTTTTAGTTTAATAATTTTTCATATACATTTAGATAACTTTTGTCCAATAAATTCGAATATCAAAATTACTCAAAATATTCATCTTCTATCTGAATAAGATGGACAAAATTCCAAAAAATACAATAAACACCATTAGAAAATATTCTCCGCATTGGGTTCCACAGATTTCATACTATAAATAGGAAAAAAATATCCTCCGAATTTTTATTTCTAATTAATCTTAAAATAAATTAAATGTTTCACAACACTGAAATGAA
This sequence comes from Girardia tigrina, assembly GCA_001938485.1. NCBI lineage: Eukaryota > Metazoa > Platyhelminthes > Tricladida > Dugesiidae > Girardia > Girardia tigrina. The sequence goes on from MQRK01235035.1 coordinate 10,404, forward strand.
TTTGCATTTATCAGAATAAAATTTATTCTTGTAAAGTATTCCCATGTCGGGTGATTTTATTTTTAATTTTTATTTGGTTGAAAGTGCAGTGTTTCTTTTTTTCATTTGCCTTTTAGCTCATTAATCATCCCCATATAAACCACGAGATGATCATCTATTGTTGGCTATTTCTTTCAAGTAGACTAAAAAAATTAAAAAAAACTTACTGGTTAATAAGCATAAATTAAAATTATAAGTAACTAACACAAAAGATGGATTATGAAATATTAATCCGAAAAAAATTGAAAATAAAAGTTTAAAATTCAAATTAAACTTATCAAAAGAGCTTTTATATAAGGACATAATTGAATCCTGTCCACAAAAATTGAAAATTAAATTTTATTTTCTTATCTAAACAGATCAGACTTCATCCTGATATAATTGAATAAAAAGGACTTTTTGTGGACTCATAAAATCTAAAATTAGTTCAAAATATAAATAAGAATAAATTCAATCCAATCAAATACTCATACTAAGGACCAAAGATTTATAAGTAAGTGACACAGATCTTTCCTTCTATTCGACACTAACAAGGTATACTTTTTGTGAATGCAGACTCAATTCTGTGTGGTCAATACTTCACTAGTGATCGTACTTCCCTTCGTTTGCATTGTTATAGTTTACAGTTAAAATCTATTTATTATTTTTATGATTAAAAAAATTTACATTATTTACGATTATATTTGACACAAATACTTTTCAACCTTTTTTTCGCGATTTATTGGAATTATTAATTTTATCTTTGTGATTTCTTTCGGACTAACTCAGTTTCAAAACCTAAACTTTTTGTTTCTATTGAGTCAAAAATTGACCATTTCTCTTGAGATTTGGTCCTGGGATGTTCTGACAACAAGAGAATACTTGGCGATCCTCACACCTTCATAAATGTGCACTCTAGTCTAGAATTTTGCATAACCAAACATTCTACTAGATGAGATCTTGAAATAGTAGAGTTCCTCCAGAACCTCTTTTCATCAATTCAATTTTAATAATAGGGATCTTAATCGGAGTTTGGCTTTTAAATATAAAAGCCAATTTTTCACTAGATAACACAAGTGTTCCATGACAACATAAACGTCATTTGTTTGTCATCCATCGAATTATGAACAGACGAGATTTGTTTGCATTTTTACGGATAGTAATAAATTTATTTTCCTATTATTCGTTGTCATTATGTTTTGACTAAAATCCACACAGTTACAGTTTTGGACCTTTTTATTAAATTTTAATAATTATAAATATTGTAAAGTATTTTGATATAAATTTCAGTTTGTGTTTGATGATGACAAATAAATCACTACAAAGTTACGTTTGATTTCATAACTGTTCTAAAATGTTGACAATAAAACTTAATTATTCATAACATTGCGATCTTGAGCCTGGAATGATTTTTAAATATATTTTTAAATAGAAAAAAAATTTAATATTTTTCCAAAAATGCTTTTAATATTTTATATATTGTCATATTTTTATATTTGATTGGGCCCATATGGAACTACACCCGATTTTTATAGTTCCACAGGAGGATTAAAATAATATATTTTATGTTGATAATTCTTAAGATTGATTTTCTATTGTATATTAAATTTATGTCTTATAGTTTATTGGAATTATATTTTTCTCTTAAAATGATCAAACTTTTCAGAAGCCGCCAGAACTGTTGTACAAATCTCCGATGCGATTTCTTATTTACATCAAATTAATATTGCTCACAGAGATCTAAAAGTGGATATTTCAACAATTTATAACATTGATCTTTATACCTTATTCTTGTATTAAGCCGGAAAATTTATTATATACGTCAATGGATGGGGATGCTGAAATTAAATTAACGGATTTTGGGTTCGCAAAAGAAGTGCTGACCGAAAAATGTCTTCAAACTCCATGTTATACGCCTTATTATGTTGGTACGTATTTTTATTGCTAGATTACTTATTATTATCTTTATGCAAAGAGTATGTATCAGAGAGGTCACGCTATATACATATTTTTATACAGGGTGTCCGAAAATTATAGTGCAATGTTCACAAAAAAATCAAGAATAAGTTTATTTTTACAGACAGAGATGGGCATATTTAAAAATTACACTGTAGTTTTCGGACATGCTGAAGACGAAAAAAGAAAAATACTTTTATTGTTCATAATTGATCTTATATTTTTAAATTAATTAATATTGATCCTTATTGGTTATCAGTGTAAAAACTAATAGTGCACAAGAAAGAGTAGCTCAATATTTCAATCGCAATCACATTGATCGAGAGCTATCAGTAAACCATATTAAAATTATTCGGTACATTCTTAGGAAATATTTACATAAAACAGTCTCAACTCGTTAAGCCACCACACTCGATTCCAGAAAAAAATGGCGGTTTAACGAAACCCTCTTGAACCACCATATTTTGGCGGATTATCGAGCTTTCAATGAATTATATAACTATCAACTACCATTAATTTTACTTATTTTCAAGGCATCAGTAATTCCTTTTACAACATTAATATCCAATTCTAACTTCCGTGATCTCCACATTTTTTTCTAAAAGGGGATCTTACAAAAACTCATCTTACACTCACTTTGGTGGTTTAAAGAGGTATCCATATATTTGTGTTCTTATTTTGTATTGGCGGTTGGCGGACTTCGAAGGAATGGCGGTTCAAAGGGGTTTTTCTAGGAATTTCTAGGCGGTTAGCGAGGTGGCAGTTTAACGAGGGGCGTCTTAACGAGGTGAGACTGCAATATGTACCCGAATAAACAAATATAAATGTATTAAATTTATGCAAGATAGAATCCACGCTAACAAAACTAAGGAGGATGAAGGGGGACGCGTTAAAATTATAAAAATTCCTTATTCAGAAGGTGTCAGAAGATTTAAGAACAACATTAATAAAAATATCAATAATGTTAAGATAGTATCGGTAACATAAAGTGTAAGAAATTACCTTACAGTGAAATTCAAAACTGACAATTTAGAGAAATATAACTTTGTGTACAAATTGAATTGTCATGGTTGTAAAAATTCGATATTTTAGTCCTCATTTCTTCTTTAAATAAAACAATGACATGCATGATGATAATTCTATGCGATAACTTCCCAATTTTATATTTAATACTACTTAAACTTTCAAATTAAATTATTTCAAACGTCACAATGTTTCTCCTAAAATCCCAATTTCACTATACACTCAAAATATCACAGTTCTCAAAATTCAACCAAATTTCATTACGTATCAAATACACAGAATAAATAAATAATAATTTAATTTACTATTGGCAACATTGTCACACTTTTATTGTTTCATTTCCAATAACAAAGTAATCTAATGTTCTATTAAACTATTATATTTTATGAGATATTGGGGATAATGAATAATTTAACCAATATATCTGATGTCTCTCAGAAATATCATTCTCAGACATTCCCCTTATTCACATAATTCGACAATATATCCTCAATTTGTTTAATAGAATCATAAAGTTTTCTCGCAATATCCGCTTGAATGAACCTCTATTTTTCATTTTATAATTAAAAAGAATGAGGACTGTAACTGAACTGAAACTCAATATTGTGAATCATTACTCAAAATAGATTTTTTATCTGAATATCCGAAACTCAGTATTTAAGATTTGTCTTTTCATTTTGTTACTTTCTTTCTCCTTGATGATCACAATTCTTAAAATTGTTTAAGATTTTTAAAGATTGAACTTCATTTTACTATAAAATTGAATGTTATTTTCAGACTTTTATTTAAAAGTAAAGCTTTGTTTTGATAATATTTAATTACTTTTTAATAATACGATTTATTTATCAATTTAATAACAATTTCATATTATTAATTCAGTTATAAATTATATTACAAATGTAAATACTGGGTTTTGTGATGATAAACAATACTTCAAAACAGCGGTTACTTATTCATAAACTCAATACATTCTTTTTTAAAGCATTGGAAAAATCATATTCAAATGTCATACTAATTGATGATATATATATATATATATATATATATATATGCGTGAGTATTTCTGATTCAAAATACAAGAAAGTATATATCAATCTATATTTGCTTAAAAATAACAGTGGATGAGATGATTTAAGACTTTTAAAAGACATTTAAAAAAGACGTGGATCCTTGAGGCTGAAGCTAATTGAAATGAATCTAAACATAAAATCTCTATGCAAGAAACATCAAGCACAAAATTCTTACTAAATTATAATACAAAAACCAATGTTTATTAAGTCTGACGATTGCGAGTAATCCGCTGAAATTAATAAATATTTTTCTGTTTTGCCTGATCTCCAGGTTACCCCAAAGACCGGGCGGTGGTAGTGATAAAGTCGCAATAGGGGATTTGAATGTCGGGCATTTTCGTGATCGGCCTATAAAATGCACTTGGCAATGAATTATTTACTCGATGAGTCATAAATTGTTCAAAGTGAACAATTTTCAATTTTATTTTTTAAAATTTAATTAATTATATTTTATTTATATATTTTTATATATGCAAACAATAAATATTTCAACGATTATCAATGAATTGTCATTCATACCTAAGTTGTCTTTAGTTAGAAGAAGAGACGTTTTCTAAAATAAATAATAATACCGAAAACTACTATTATAATAAAAAGTTATTCCGAAACATCGTCTTTATTAATATTTTTTATAGTAGATTTTTTTCCAATTGTTAAATTTATTTTATGGCGTTTTCTTTGAAATTTGTGTTTGATTTCTTCATAAACTTACAGTTGTAGTTCTTTCTAGTGAATGACTTAAATGCTAAGTTATGGAAACTATGTAAGTGGTACAGTGTGGTATGAGAAGTTTTGAGATGATTAAGTGAGGCATGAACCAAACAGGGTTTTGGAACCCTGGTCTAACCGATATAAAAAGCTATCATCTAGACTTTCTTTGTAATTATATCAACTACTCGAGTGTCATCATTTGTATGTTTATAGGATATAAAAAAGATACAAATAGTAACAATTCATGAAATAACAGTAATAGTTCTAGGCATTAAGGTTCACTTTATTGTAAAAATTTCTAGCATGAAAGTAGATAAATGTCATTAATTGAAATTCATTTTGAATGTATACAGTAATATTGAAGGAGATTTAAATTAAAAACACATTTTTTCCTTTGTCAATTAATAATTTATAACAGAATATTTTACCAAACAATTAAGCAATGGATCTTCTAAAAGTCGGAATAAGGTACAATTATTTGTGTTGGATTGTTTGTTTTTTTATGATATTCTTTCCATAAACATTGTCTGTCCATGTTTTGTTTTGTTGGTTGAGTTAGTGGTTTGTGAATCTTTGTTTGTGATTTTAATGTTAATATGATTAGTATTATCTATGACTGAAACACAAGATGAAATAATAACTATTTCCTTTAATACTGACTAGTACCTCTGTAAGCAGAAGATCGTTAAGTATTGGTATACAATAGATATAATGGCAACGATATTAATAATATCCAATTACTTAGTGGTTTCTTTTACGTTACCATGGATGTAATTTGTGGGAGAAATTGCTGTATTAAAGTAAACAAATAATACTACACTCACTATTAAAATTATATCAGCTTTACTTTTTCAAAGTAAACATTAAGTTAAACGAATAAGATTTAAAATATTTATTCTGAAATATAAAGTAAATGGATATTAAGTTTGGTCTCCGGATAAAATGATAATTTATATATGAAATAATAAATGACCCAAATTGAGAGGTCGAGTTTTGCTTTGCGATCTAAATATAAGAGTGATACTAGCGTATATGATCTTACTTAAAAGGAGTATGATTGTAAACGAATTTGTAATGGAAAAGATACACATGAGCTGTTGATTAACAATTAAATGATTTTAGCTAGAGTATTTTTGATCCCATACAAATATAAATTATTGTTAACTTAACATTTGACATTCGATTTAAAAATAATTGAAATTATTTGTTTATTTTAAAGAAAAGAATCCTGCCTTACATATTTGTACAATCGAACTCGACTATTATTATCTTAATAAAATAGCCAATATTGTGAGTGATAATCATTATTCCTTTTATAACTTTATATAATATAATAATGCCAGAAGCATTATTTATAATTTTGAACGATTGAGTACTCCTAAATATTAAATATACTTGATTAATAAAGAAAGCGATTTATCTTATAATGAACTACAGTGTTTGCAAAATCAAAGATTATTGTAAGAAAAATATCCAACTTCCAAGTTTTTTCACATGTAGAATTATAAATAATTTTCTGTAAAGCAACAATAATTTAATTAATAAAAGATTTAGATCTAACTTATGAATATTGAGAGGTGTGGTAAGAATTAGATCGGAAAGTTCCGTTTTTCTAATTATTTTTATTATTCTCTTTAAAATTATGAAAAGAAAATGTTTATCTATTAAGGTTTTATTATTATTTATCTAATCAAAGAATCAAGTGTACACATTGCTCGAAAAATCAAGTGAAAAGATAAGTGCTGTGGCGCGAATGTTTGTTAATAGTAGTGTACTATCGCTACCATAGTTGTATTTATATTTATATAATTAAAGTATTTAATTATTTGTTATTTATATGTATGTATTTATTTTTACATGTATTTATATTCTTATTTATACGTTAAAATTAAATTATTATTATTTATAATAAAAATAAAATTTTAAATCTGAATTCCATATCGAAATCAATATCACTGTATAAAATTAAAAAATTAACCGGGATTCGACGTCTTTCCTCAAAGAAAATTTTTTCATTCACAAAATTTGAAATGTTCTTCTCGATAAATCATAAAATCATCGCATCATATTTTAACTGGTTAATAAATATTTTCAATTTTTACTACCAATATTAATTTACCACTTAACCGTTTTGATCAATGGATCAATTTTTAAAATATTTTTTTCAAAATAATTATCTGATGAAAGTAGGACATTTAATACATAGAGTTGTGGTCAAGTATTGTATTGAGGCACTAGTATATTATATTTGCTACCTCCGTCATGGGATAGTTGTAATTCAAACATGCCGTTCCAATATAAACGAAAGTAATATTTATTATATATAAATAATGCACTCTGTTACACAGACCAATATAAATCTCAGTTGTGTATTGGAGAGTCAATAAAAAGAAAACATTGAAAAAGTTAGTTCAATCTATATTATTCAAATATAATTTATTGTCTGCTTAAAGCAGATGGTTATCAATAATAAATTTTTTATCTTGTAACTCTTAAATGTAAATAAATTAATTCGCCTAGTTCTCAGATTTATGGGGCTGAATCTGGCAATAGAAAGACAGATTTGATTTTGATCAACGCCGAGTAAAACAATAAATTAGATTTTAATGTTCTTTCTGATTGCTCCATCAGACTTAGAGGATCAGTTTTCATTTCAGTAGAGATTAGTAGAACAAGTCACTTTGTGTGTCAATTACGGGGCAACTTTTATTAATGATTGATTAATGATAAATTAATTAGGTTCATTTAAACAATTCTTCTTTGAATAAAACTACTTTGTGCCAAAGATGAACCTAATATGTGATAATTAGCAACCGTAAAGATTTTCTGAATTGTTTCATAATATTTTCTATTTGAAAGCAAATTAATCGAATGTCTTTGTCGCATGAACAATTATTTTATGTCCTCATTGTGAGTACACAGACAATAGGCCTCAATCCACAATACATCGGTCGTTCTTAGGAAATATTATATGGGGAGATGGTAATTGCGGCCTCCAGCAGGGTGGCGACCTGTTGGCTCACTGTCTCAGCTCGAGAGGGGCAGTGTTCTTCAAAGTGCTGTGGTGGTAAAAAGATATTCCTTTCTCCCTGCCGAATTGCTTGGTAGATTACTGTACCTCTGGTCCCAGTGAGTGACCGTCATCGATTCTATACATGAAACACGGGTAGAATCGTGTAAAACGGGTTTGTAGCAAATTGGCAAAACAAAGGTAAAGAGAAGGGGGTAGGTGTGAAGTATAAGCCATACACTGGTCCTCTATGTGATTCTATACATGAAAGATGGGTTGAATCAGGTAGTAACAGGAGTATAACACATCGACCATCAATGATCGGTACAACTCTATAGGCTTCTATACACGGAAGTGGGTGGAAGACTATAGAAACAGGAGTGCAGTGAGATGGCTACAATAATATATGAATAACGGATCGGTGGAGTAGTAGAGTCCCCAGGGTGCAGATGGTATCAGTTGTCTGTGGGTTTATATGCCTGTGTGGCGAGTAGGTAGTGTCTGTCTGGCGTGCAGAGACGATCACTCAATTGAAGGGTGTGGGGGGAGACCGCTAGTGAAAGAACTCCTGTGAAAATCAGGGTGCGTGTAGAGGACGGTTTAAGCTTGATAGATGGTGGAGATTCATACATGTGTAGAACCGGGGATTTTTCCTCACAGACAAAAAAAATAAGTAACAATACTGTTATGCATCGTAAGAAATCTTTTTTTTCAATTTAAATTTAGAATCATTAAATTTTTCGATCAATTCTTTGTGTTAAATATAAAAATTAAAAGTGAATTTATTCAACAAAACATTAAACAACTTCATTGAAAATTATTTACAACGCATTATTGAATGATTATTTGAATAACTTAAATGTTCCTAGGTTGAATTTGATAACTTAAGGAACATTCTGATTTGGGAATTGATCTAAGGAACACAATATCTGTCTCAATACCGAATTTAATTTATTTTTTAGATAATATGTTGTTGATAATACTTTTCTTTTTCAAATACATTTTAAGTATAATATTCCAGGATAATTAAATACAATTTTCTATTAACTCAAATAAACATAAATTTATACGTATGTGAAAGAAAATATAAATTCATTTGTACCTTTTTCATATTACTTTTTATGAAAAAATAATTTATTTTCGAAAGAATAAATAATATCTCGTATTTACCAACATTAACCTAGTAAATGGCCTTCTTAACATTACAAAGACTTACCATTTCTAATTGTGTGTCGACCAAAGAGGAAGGGAGTTGAGGGTGAGGGAAATAATAAATAAATATAAAGTAAAATAATGACAAAAGTTTGTATTTCTTGGTGATCAGTTTTTTTTCTGCTTTAAGCCTTACAATTTGTTTGAAATTAAGTGACACAGTTTTATTAGATTACTGAGTTCAAATAATTAAAATTACGCAAAATTTGTACGAGTAAATCAAGTGATCCTAAAATTTATCCAAGTACCGCATTTATCGGACTATAAACCGCGACTTATATGAAAAAAAAGTATGAAAATTAAAAAAAATGGTTAGACTTATACGCGTGTGCGACTTATATAAAAATAAAAACATCAATATATAAAAACAAAACCAATAATTTTATTTTAAGATTATTCGATTTCCTCAAATCCATCAAAATCTTCATCATCTATTATTTCAAATGTTTAGAAAATGTGCAAAAATTCCGTTTGGATTTCTTGTAATAAAACAAAAATAATTAAAGTCAAAATTAAAATAATATTAATTTAAATTTAATGATTTTTCATTTACATAATTTAAAATAAGTTTTTGATTCAAGTTTTCAAGTCACAAAAATATGCGACTTCTACACTGTTAATTTAATTTTAAAAATTTTACAAAAAATGGAATGCGACTAACAGGGCCGGATTTACAGTTTCAGGAGCCCTAGGCCAGAAAAAAATGAGGCCCTATTTTGAAAAATAAATAAAATCTGATATTTTCGATATATCGATATATTTTTGTCATCCCTACTCAAGTAGTTTGAATGAGATTTGATAATTTAATAAAGCATAGTATGATTCATAGTCTGTAAGGTATATTTTAGTTATTGCATCAAACAGCATTCACCAAAGTGACTTTATCTGTTCAGAGTCAAGAAATTCGATTGATATTCCTTTTTTGTATACAGTATACTACTACTCAGCATTTTGGGACCCCTAGGCCATGGCCTAGTCGGCCTATTTGCAAATCCGGCCCTGGCGACTTATAGTCCGATAAATACGGTAAATAAAATTTTTAAAAAGCTAAATTATTGTATACCCTTTAAGGTTGTTTCCATTTATAAGTTATGCTTCTTTATGAATGTTATTCTTATGGTAAATTCATCGGTATCCTTCATTTAAAATATCTAAAATACATTTCCTAAATTCCATTTATTCAATACTAATTTCTGATGAAGTTCACTTTTTTCTCGGAATTTGAATATTTCAGATATTTGCTACTTAAATGTTTGTTATGTAACATAATTAATAATTACTTATTTATTCTGATCTGCTGTTTGTTGATTGTTTTATTCATTACTATTGAACATTTCGATCATCTTTTGTTCTATTATTGAAATAAAATAGCTATACTCATTTATTTATTGTTTTATATTTTCCTTAAAATTGTTTGCAAAAAAATTTTTTAATATCATTTAAATAACAGAAATCTCCAGATAATATGACTCATACCATTAAATAGTATAACAAGTGAAAATTTTTTTATTAATACTATTAGGGTGGTCATATTATTTGGATCGTTTTAAAGATAAACACAGAATAATAATTTATTAGAAATAGATGGTAATCCGAAATTAGTTACCTGAAAAAGAATTTATACGGCTTTTGTATTATAACCATAATTGCATTTTACGTTAGGAAATTTAGTATGGGAAAAATACTTTATTTATGAATTCTTTTTACAACACAAAAGTTATGGATTATGATTGGGTTATGGATATTAAATTAAAATATGTAATTTGAGTACTAAACATTGAACTTGTAGTTATCTAAATAAGCAGTTCAAAATTATAATTTTTCAAATTAAATTGATGTAATTAAATGAAATCGAAATTTTGATCGGTATAATTATGACTTTGTAAGAAAACACATGTTAAAACTTTCATTTAATTTTTTTCATTAATTATAGTTTTACGCTAAACATTCAATTTATTTTGATGTGAGTTTTTTAATTGTTAAACAATGATCAGCAATTATTAAGTTTGCAAGAAAGTGAGTGTATAATTATAGTTAAAATAAAAATAAAAACGAAACATTACTAAAGATAAACGAATTAGCGTGTCAATTTATATAATCCTATAAGTTTATACGCTACTAAAAAATATGCCTTGTCATACTATTAGGATAGTCGTATTATTAAATAGTATGAACATCTAAAAGGAACTTAGTTATACGGGTGATGTATAAATTTCCGACCATTTTTAATTAAAGCTATATATTTTTTAAAGCAAAGTGGTGTACGATTAATCTTCAGTATTCACCATTAGCGCCTATGGTCTTTTGCCATCTTGTGGCAACAAATATATGCCTTTGGTGAAAAAGTCTTCATCTTTCGAATCAATGAAGTCATCTATGCATTTCTTGACTTAATATCGTGTTTTGAAATGTTGTCCAACGAGATAATGTTGGAGAGACTGAAATATATGAAAATCTGTTGGACCCAAGTCCAGTGAATAGGGCATATGCTGTTGAACCTCCCATCCAAGTGCTAAAATCATATTTTTCGTCGCCGACGCAACATGTGGTCTAGCGTTATCATGCGGCAGTATGACCTTGCGTCCACTATGGCCCACATATTTCCTTAAGTCGCTGATTTTTTCGTTCAGCTTAGATAGCTGATCACAATAACATTGTGCGGTAACCGTTTGACCGTGATCGAACAGCTCATAATAAAGAAGGCCCTTCATACACCACCACATACACAGAAGAACCTTCTTGTCATGAATATTGCGTTTTTGGGTGGAGGTTGATGGATTTCCGGGGTCTACCCATTGCTTCTTTCGTTCTTGGTTATCATAATACACCCATTTGTCGTCCCCGGTGACGATTCTCCATCAAAAAGATTTTCTTCGATGGCGGGTGAGGTGAGCCATGGCGATATTCATCCTATCGTCTTTGTTTCGAGAAGAGAGAGCATGTGGGGCCCATTTTGTTGCTTTCTGCATCTTTCTTAGAGCTTTCAGGCGCCTTAGGACTGTCGACTGGTTAACGTTGATGTGCTTGGCCAGTTCACGGGTTGACTGTCAATCATCATCTTCTAAGAGAAACCGAAGCTCTTCGTCCTCCATCGTCCTTCTTTCGGTCTACCACTTCGTGACTAGTCCTCCAGGTTGAATTCGCCCTTCTTGAACTTGGCGTACCATTCTTTGATCGTTGTAAGGCCAACAGAACCTGTACCATATGCTTGGTAAATTTTGTCCTTCGCTTGCGACGCCTTTTTGCCAAGATTAAACATAAATAATATACAGTGGCGTATGTGATTTTGATTGGTATCCGTTTCCAGAATAATAAAAAAAAATTAACACGTGGATTTTGGGTACAATTAAAGAAGTATATCCTTTTTTATCAAAGGTCGGAAACTTATGCATCGACCTAGTTTATTATTTGGATCAGGCATATTATTTTCAGCAGTCAACTATTTCGAAATATCCGTTAGTTTGCATAAATAATACTGTAAAATTAGAGATTTGAATATGTTGACAAATCTCTATTTTTACTATGGAATAAAAGTTATCAACGAAGCTAAACTAATCCAGCTCAATATATCAGTGAATTGCGTTAGGCTAATTTAGTGTTCGAGAAAATAAAAAAATTGTCCAAGAGTAAAATAACGATCAACAATAAACTATTTTAATTCAACACAATAAAATCACATACGAGGGAGAGAGAAAGGCACGGATAAATCTTGATTTCGATTTGTGTTTTTTTATCCAAAGATTCCAAAGGAACGATCTTCTGTAGTAATAATATCGATGGGAACGTCAGAGAATCACTCGATAGTACGACGAAATTTTAAGGAAAACAACACTTCCAGGGGAAATATTGATGAATTGATTAGAAGAAAATTCCCTTGCAAACCGATTTTACGGAAAAATGTTTTGTAGAAAATCTTCCTATCTTTCAATAAATGTTGCCGACATTATACGGTAATTAATTATCTACTTATCAATACTTTTATTGATTTTTTTAATATATATTATATTTGACAAAAATACATAAACAAATAAATAAAAACACACACACACATCACCCACAATGTACAAAAACAACCATGCACAGGGAATACAATAAAAATATCGAGAGATATTACAAATACTATAATAAATTTAAAGTATACTTTGAATTTATCAAAAAATAAGTAATTTAAATTATAATAATAAAAATTAAAAGCATAATAATAATTATTAAGTAGTATTAAATTATTAAAATAGTAATATATATTTCTTTAAATAATTTAGTTAAAGCTTTTTACAAAAATTAATTACTGAACTTGTTTTGAAGTTTCATACTCCATAAACAAATGTTATTTAACTTGCAAAATATATGAATGTTAATTCTGATGTTTTTGTTTTTAATTGAAGATTTTAAAAGAAGTATTTTATTTTTTTCAAGATTTCATTGGATATTAATCGCAAAACTTTTATTTAATTAATTAAAGATTTTAAGAATTAAAACATCCTTACTTTTCCAATGTTGAATATTAAATAATGGATTATAATGTATTTTCAAGAATGATTCGCAGAACTGCTGCTCTTAATGTGAATCAAAGCCATTTTTAAAGCAAAAAGATTATCCTTTGAAAAAGAAGAGATTCTATTTTTTACAATGCATCTAATGATCAAGAAACTTACTCGATTGACTCGATTGTGAATGCTTACTATTCCGGGTTTTGAGATGACTATTTGTCCTTCTAATGAGGCCTCACATCTCTTTCAATTGTATTGAGCCGTTAGTTCTTTAGAGGCTCCATCCATGCTAAAGGAACCTAGCAATTTCCAATAGGTCTCCTACGGGGTCGTCAGCTTTCTACCTACAAGCTCTCTTTGAACCTTCTGTAAAGAATGATAAACCTAGTTTCCATGCCTTTGGCTGATGCAGTGGACTTGGACAAGCCAGCGAAACGACATTTTAAGGACCATTCGGCTTTCAGGTTTATTAACCGGTCTCTTACGTGCGGTTTTAAGGTCGTCGTTTCTTCTGTAACATCCTCTGTTGATCTCACGGTAATTTTCAATTTTATTACTGAATATACGATGACAATGCCTTCCCCTAGTTCTAGGAGAGTGTGGAACGGAAACCAATGTATGAGTTTTTACACTCATGAAAATAAAATTTTTAAATCAGATTAATTCACAATTCGTTTTCGATTTATTTGAGAAGAAGCTTTGAACTTTGGATATCATTGTTAAAAATGTCATTTCTTATAAAAGCTTTAACTAATTTTTTTTAAAAAAATATCAAATTAATATTCACAAGATTTAATATTATCTACCTTAAAGTGTCAATTATAAGCAACTCCAATTTATTTTTGTAGAAAATTTTAAAAAACTACTAAATATTGCAAAAAATACGATGAGATTCTCAAAAAATATATATTTAATATAAACAACCTACGATTTTTAACTGCAATTTTAAGATTTTTTTAAAAAAAGTTTCTAATAAAAGGCATTAAATATTAAGTAGAGAATCTAAAAGAATGCATATTAATTTTCATAGCAAATTAGAAAGAACTTTATTACAAATTAATATTATTAGCAATATTTCGTGTCGGAATTCTCTAGAATATCTGTCATTCTGATCGATTTATTTTTTGGGAAATATTTGGTTGTTGGGAATTGGCGATAATAAATGCCGCAAATAAAAATATTAATTTTCAAGTTTTAGGATTTTACAATTTCTTGAATAACTTTGAATGGAAAACAATCAACTTTTAGTACTTCTCTCGTTTTGCAAATACGTGTTAGAGGCTATTGGACTGTAAAGCATCAAATACATCTGTTATGAATTTCATTCTACATTTTTTAGCGCAATTTCCATACTGACAATTGCGATTATTAATTGGTTATTTCTGTGTGGATGGATGGATGGATGTGTGTCCGCAGCTTTAAGTCGTATCTCCTCCTCAACGAAGCAATATCGAGGGCTAGTTCCAAAAGCAAATATGTTAAGCAAGTTCGGAGGATGATGGTGGGCCAAAAAAATTCCCGGAATTCCTTCCTGGATTTCCCGGAAAATCCAAAAAAACCTCGAAAAAATGCAGTTTTTGGCCTATATCTCGGCAACCAGACCACTTAGCGACTTGAAACATTTACCAATCGATCCCTGCAATAATTTAGAACAATATTACCGAAGAAAGTTTTCAAAAATATCCTTTCGTTCGGTCACAAAAAATTAATCATAGTCAAATACTGATATAAACGTTTTAATAATTAATAGACAA
>MQRK01235035.1:39985-51388 GCA_001938485.1 Girardia tigrina
AACTTGATCGAATGTATGCGGCACTTGGCGAGAAATACCCCGCTTTGATCAATCGAAAGCGAGTTCTTCTACAACAGGACAATGCAAAACCGCACACCGCCAAACAAACAAAGGAAAAAATCAAAAATCTCGACGCCTTTGGACTTCTTTCACACCCAGCATATAGTCCGGATCTTGCGCCATCCGACTATCATCTTTTCCGCTCTATGGCACACTTTCTTCGTGGTCGCAGCTTCAATAATCTGGCCGAGGTCGAAAACGGGTGTCACCAGTTCTTCGCTTCTAAGAACAAGGATTGGTACCGTAGCGGGATCGCACAACTCTCCCATAGATGGGTTCAAGCTATTGATTCAAATGGCCTTACTTTGAAACTTAAATGTTTTTATTTGTTGTAAAATTATGTTTAAATTTTTAATAAAAAATACGAAAAGACTTTTGGTTCACCCCAATAATAGAAATCCGTTAAATTATCATCAGTCTTCCAAGAAAATTGAAGTTAATAAAACAAAACAATATGACAACGCAATGGATCGACAATTCAGCAATGGCAGAATACTCTAATCGTTCTATTTATGAAGAATTCAAGTGTCAATGGTTGTTATTCGAATCGAAAATTCGAATATTAAACAGTTCAAATAAAATCATCTTTCAAGACATTCATTGGTTACCAGACTCTGACATATTTTCCTTGATTTCTGACTGGCTGATCAACAAGAGCAGTAACTAGTAAATCAAAAAATATTATATCGATTCTTTATGCGGACAGAACTTTGCCCAACAAAATTTTTATTAAAAAAAATTATGTTGGCCAAGCAGAGTTCCGCCCTCATAAAGCATGGATATAAAAAAATATTGTTTTGATTTACTAGTTAGACTTTAAATCGGTTTACTGGACTTTATTTATTTTTTAATTTATTTTTGCGTAATATAAACTACATATAATTTATAAGTAGATCTTTTTATGATAATATTGTTCATTTATTGTCATCTAAAACGAGTAAGTGTGCAAGGTTTGGAGAAAATCGATTGATTAAAAAGCCTTCAAAAATAGGTTTCTAAATTCCATGGATATATATATATGTGTGTGTGTGTATTTATTTATAGAAAGCAAGCCAATAAAAAGAATAGAAAATTGAAATCATTACAAGTAAACTGGCACCTTGATCGGTTTATGAATAGGTGTAGTGAGTTTATGACCGAGATCGGCAAGTGTTTTGCCTTGGACAGAGCATTTCAAATATCTCACAGAATCAACAACGTTATTTGCTCTATCATAAAATAAAAAAAAATTAAAAAAGGATTTTATGTATCGTGTTATAATAAATCATTCATGTAAAAAATAGTGTGAACCGTGTGAAAAAAAATCTGTATAAAGTCGATGGAAAAAGGGTAAATAATAAATATTTTGCAAAATTACTACTAATTCCTGGAAATAAAAAATATATATTTTTTAATTAACAATTTTTTATCTTATTTAAGTAATGTGTAATGAATTTCTTATCTCTAAAATGACGTATGAATTCTTTTTATTCCTAATTATAATAATTTGTTATAATTATTGTGCAATTTTTATTCATTCAAAATAAATATAGATTTACGGACACGATTATATTCTTAACATTCATATTACGATATTTATTATTTTTTAATTTTCATGTTTAAAGTTATAATAAAGAATTTTTCTTGTAAAACTTATATGAATAAAATTCTTTTTGTCTCAAATCATATTTGAAATAATAATTATTTAATTTATATTCAGCTTTATGTTTCTAATACTCGTGAGTATTAATTCTATCAGAAATATTTTGAGTGCAGTCAGAACTAATTAAAATCATATTGTGAAAATTTTCAATGGGTTTAAATAATGATTCATGTTCCATAATGAAAGTTTTATATATTTTTTCTCGGTAATGTTCATCAAATTATATAGTGCGTTCAAAAAATCTTTACATTGGACAGTATAAGAAAACAGGAATTAACTGAAATCTATACTACAGAATTACAAGTTATCAAATGCAATTTCCTAAAAATTTGAGGAAAATCGACCAAAATTATTATTTATTTCCTCTTTCAATTCTGTTGTTTTTACGAAATATCCTAAGATCATTTTATCCAAATCAATAATCAGTACCGAATTATACGGTCAAAACGTTTTGAGCAGGACCGTATAGTTTTGGATTATACCGTGATTCAATATTTATATTGCACCAAAATACATTTAAATGCTCGCTTGAATCTGTCAAGCAATCAATATTAAGAGCAACTAGAAAACAATAATTAGTTAATTGATACTCGCTTTCTTATTGATATAATGGAAAAACTTAATGAGCTGAATTAAAGTTTACAGGGAAGAACTAACATATTGCTGATATGTTGGGCTCAGTTAAAGCATTTACAAGCAAATTAACGTTATGGAAGTCTTATCTAATGAAAAATTCTTGGTTAAATTTTCCCAATTTAAAAATCATTTTTGAAAATATAGATGTCAAAAATTGTACAACAACAATTGCTTCACTGACATCACATCTCGATATACTTATGGAAGAGTTTTGTGCGCGATTCACATATTTTTCCAAATTACAACCAATCGTATGCTTCTTCCTTAACCCAATTGATAATTAGCGCTTTTGAGTTTTGAAAGGTTGCCGACACCTGCTCTAAGACTAGGTATGAAATAAAAAATGTATTCCAGTAAAAAGTGTATTCCATCATCAAAGGCAGCTGCAAAAAACTGTGATGATAAAAAATTGACATACATTCTTTAAGATCATCACACGAAAAGTGACGCACTATAACGTGTTTTTTAGACGATTGAATACAGTGAAACCTCCCCATAAGGTACACCCCATATAAGATACAGCTCCATATAAGGTACGGCAATATTTTTTTGTATTTCACTGCATAAAATGACATGGAATCCTCTCTACATTGGGTACACCACCATAAGGTACAGTTTTAATAAGAAAATCAGCAAAATTTTGTTATTATAATTATTGTTTTTTATTTTAAAAATCATTTTAAATCATCATTAAAAAATCATTTGTTTAAATAATATTTATTTAACAGCATTTTTTAAATTTTAAAAATATCCGGTGTTTACACGGAAGATTGACCTTTTTAACACCCATAAAAATGAGCAATTTCTGGAGAAAGTTTGAAAGAAAAAAGATAAAAATCATACAATTGTCGAGAAAGGAAACAGTATAAGGTTTGCTGCAATGGAATTCGCTGTGTTGAAAGACACAGTTCAAAAAGCATTTGAAAAGAAAGAAATTATAATGGCAGAGCTAGAGTCGGAAATGTCGCTAAAAATAACAAGAATAATTAAACAAAGCGACGTGAACATTATTTTATGGAGATGGTTTGCCAATGTTAGATCATTTGGTTATCAAATAAGTGGTCCTATTTTGCAAGAAGAGGCACTAAAAATAGCAAACAAAATTGGTATTGAAGACGGGCCATTAATGGCATCTGAAGGATGGCTTCAAAAGTGGAAATCTAGGAATGATATTATAAGTTAAAAAATTTGCGGTGAATCTGGTGCAGCTGATATTAAAACTGCTATAGAATGGAAATTATATTAATGTTGTTTTAAGAAGATTATGATTTTGCCGACATATTCAATGTGGATATATGTTCAGATTCTTACCGGATACGATATTGTCTAGAGATATTTGTAAAGGTGGAAAACATGCTAAAGACATATTAACAATTGTTTTAACGTGTTTCGTATTGGGCGAAAAACTCCCTCCAATTATAATAGGGAAATCAAAATTACCTAGATGTCTAAGAAATATTGATTTGTCTAAGCTAAACGTTAAATATTGGTCAGGTTCAAAAGCCTGGATGACTACAACCTTATTTAATTCATATCTTAGAGAATTGGACGACTATTTTAAGAAAAGAAATAGAAAAATACTTTTATTTCTGAATAATTCACCAGTGCATTTAATTAATCCTGAAAATAAATTAACAAATATTAAGCTAAAATTTTTCCCATCTAATTTAACCAGTGTGTTACAACCACGCGATGCTGCGATCATAAGGAGTTTAAAGGCATATTGCAGAAAGTATCAGATTTTAACTTTATTAGAAAAAAATTCAAGATAAAATGAATGTATCTGAACTCGCTAAGAAAATGAATATTTTTGATGCTATTAACAACATCACAATTTGAATGCAAACATTTATTTACAACACAAACAGATTCTTCACAACAATTTTCGGTGGTCATCTTTCTTTGATTAATATAGTTTTTGATTAAACATTTAAATATGAAAAAATTAATGAATGGGGAAATATTAATATTACATTTTAATTTCTCATAATTTTTATTGGATAAAAATACATTATGTAATTTTTAAAATAAACTTTAATTTTCAAAAATATTAAATTTAATAAGTTAAAATCGTTTACTGAAAATATTATTAAAATTCATAATTATCAAACTTTAATTAATTAGTACTTTAATTTAATATCATTAAATTAATTTCATTAGATTCAAATAATTAATCAAATAACATATCAATCCCATCTGAGTAGGAGAGTCACAAATCTAAACAGCATAAAAACAACAAACTTACAACATTCACAATTATCCCTCACAGATGCGATTAAATTTTTGTCTAGTTTTGGAACGATATAAAGCCTGAAACTATACAGAAGTGCTTTAAAAATTGTGGATTTTCAAAAAAATATTGATATCGCTAAATATGATTTAAATGAAATAGAAAATCAAGTTAATGAACTTGTAGAGATAGCAGAAAATAGTGGGATACCGGGTAAAAAATTGATATTTGAAGAAATTATACCAGAATTTGAAATGTCGGTGGTTGAAGATTTACGCAACACTATAATTGAAGAGTTTTATGATGATTATCCTATTGAAGAAAATTATGTGATGGAACCCGAGAATGTGGAAATAAATAATAATATCAATGAAATTCTAATATCTAATGACGAGGCAATACATTGTTTGACGAAATTAATAACTTATGCAAAAGAAAAACAAATGTATGAGGGGGAATTAAATTTGTTAAAAATAAAACAGGATGTTATTTCTCAACAAAAGAAGAATTTGAAATAAAAATCAATTACAGATTTTTTTATAAAAAAATAAATGTTGATTGATATTTTAATTGTTCCATTTTATTTTGAAATTTTACGTCTTTTCTCTAAACGTTTTTAAAAATAATTATATTACTATTATTTGGTGAAATCTATTTATATTCCAAAAAATATCAAGTGATTTTCTTGTAAAATTTAATAATTAGTAAATATAATATTTTTGATCTATAATTTTATTTAACATTTCTTTTTATTTCTAGAAAAAAATGCAACAAAAACTTTATGTTACATTCTATATAAGGTACACCACCTCATAAGGCACATTTTCGAAAAATTTTCTTGACAAATAGGGTGTACCTTTCACTGTACATAAAAATCGCTGGGAGTGATGTAGGACTGTATGACAGGTTTACCATGCTCACGAAACAACATTGGGTGATTGCTTCTTGCGAAAGTTGTGCGGAGTTAATAAGCGTGTTGTAAATAAATAAATTTCGTCCCCAGAATATGAAAAACATAATTTCTCGTCTCTGACCACTTTTCATTTATAATTGGAGCTTCTCTTCTTTGAAAAGCCACTCAGCAGACTTCTTCCTGATCTCAAGGAGATAAATTGAGAGTGAGGTCTCGTCCTGTGTAATAATATTGTCAAGAAAATTGTAATCCCATTGCTCAGAAATAAGTTTGCGGGAGTTGATCAAAAGCGTGCCTCTTTCATCTCTGGTGTCCAAAACTTTGGCACAAATCTGATGCACAACTTTCTGTATCCCATTTCTGTTAACATGTTATGCACAGAACCGTAGCTAATCTTCAGTTCGTGTAGTTGTAATCTAAGATCACATTTGATTTTTTCTCCTCTAAGATTTTTTTGGTCTTCTTCATCTATTTGCATCCCTCACTTATCCCCTGTCTTGCTTCAACTCCTTCAGTCAATAACAAAGGGTCATCCTAGATGGACAATCAATTCCATAAACTTTTCCCAGGTCTCTCATGGTATTGTCTGTACTTTTCAAAGTTTATGGTAAAATTGAATGACGCTATGATATATTGTCAATTTTCTTCAAAAGGCAGCCAACTAAAATAAACATAAGTGATCAATTAAAACGAATATTATTTTCATACATGTAATAAATGCTCTTCTAAATAAAAGTTGTTAGAACGTTATGAATTTTTTATTTCATACCGAGTCTTGAAATTATTGATCGAAAATACATATGTGATACATATACATATGACTTTGTAGTTTTGCGTAACGGAGAAAACTTGTGTAATTTTTGGATTTTACTCGCTGAATTGCCATAATATGGTCTAACATCTTAAACACCAAAATATGTGTTCTCCAGTGTCATTGTGAATACATAACATTAAAAATACTACTATTCTCACAAATTATTTGGTTAGGAACTAAGTATTTACCGATTAGTTCAATTAAATAAAAGTTTTTACTTAGAATAAACTTTAATCTATGATGCATTTTCCATTTTCCATCTCTCTGACAAATTGAAAATTCCACACTCGTAGAAAGTATGATGCTTTTCAGCCAAACACTGAGTTATGTGTGATTTTATAGAGTCATCACCATTGAACGTTTTACCACAAAGGAAGTTTTTCATGTATCAAAATAAGTTGTAATTTGATTGCGGGCAATATGGTGGGTGCAACATCAATTCCATGCAACATCCATCAATTTTTACCTACTCACCAAAGATGTGTGAGGATTATCCTTGTGGAAAATGACACATTTACGATTGACTAATGACCGCCGCATTCAGTTCAGTTGCCAGAAAATATCTATGCAATGAATTTTTAAAGCCAAGTTAGGATATATATATATATATAAGAAGAAGCTTATAACATTAACGGATATTTTTAACATGGGATGGAGAGATATGTATAACTGAAATCGTCGGTTACATAGTTTCCAGCCCAATAATTATGCTTAAAATATAAATACGAATTTTACAAAATAATTTTATTAAAATTCGGAATGTCATTATAATTTAAAATATTTTTCAATGCAATTTTAGTTCAAAAACCAATTTAAATTGTAAATTCTTAATTTAAAAAAAAAGTCGACAAACAATTTGGAAAAATATTTGTATCATTTTCTGTGAATAAATTGTTTGTACTTATTATAATAGAAAGTTTTACTAATATCTTTTGTTAGTGAATTATGTGTTGCAAAATACTAATTTAAAATAATGAGAATTTTAGTATTTTTAGACTGATTAGTATTTTTATTATGCGGTTTAGTTATAATATCGATTATTTAATATTAGGAATTTACATTAAAGTATCATTTAAAATCACAAAATTTTAACATTTTAAACTTTGTAAAATTGTATTGAAAAAAATTAATATTTTAATGACAATATTTTTACTTTAGCAAAGGATCTCATTAAAAGATTATTAGAAACAGACCCTGATAAACGGTTAAATATTACACAAGTTATGAATCATCCATGGATTTCAAAATATAAAGATATTCCTCAAACACCATTAGCCACTACAGCGATACTTAAAGAAGAACATGATTCTTGGCACTTAGTTACAGTAAATTAATTTTTTTAAACTTTCATTAAAATAATGAAATTTTATCATAAATTTAGGAAGAATTCGATGCAGCTTTACAGTCTATGCGAGCCGACAAAGAATGCGATATAAAACTAAAAAGTTTATCAGAATCTAACAATCCTATTTTGAAAAAACGAACCGGAAAACCATAATTTTTTAAAAAACATTGAAATTTCAAATCACAAATTTTGACAGTATTGTTATTGAGAAATAAATCGGAAAATATGAATTTTGAAAACCAATTTTTTTCGTTTTTAAAAACAAAACTCAATATATCTATAGAATTGATTTTTTCAGTTTTTTTTCATCAAAAAAAATATTTTCTTAAATTTTATAATAGGATAATTTTGAAAAAAATTATTTTAAAATTAAAAAAACGTTTTTTTAATAAAAAGAAATTTGTTTAAATACTTTAATAGACTTGATTGTAAAAAATTCAATTTAGAGTATGTTTATGTGATTTTTATAAAAACGTTATATTTTCCAATTTTTCCAAATGAATATTTTTAATGGTCAATTTTTTTTCAAATTTTAGATATGGCATCGACCAGTGTTCCAAGTGTTCAAGTTTTTGGACGAAAAAAAACCGCGACCGCTGTCGCCCAATGCAAAGCCGGTAAAGGAAATATCCGAGTGAACGGTCACCCGATTTCTCTCGTTCAACCGTCCCCGTTGTACGCCAAGCTCCAGGAGCCTTTGTTGATCCTTGGAGAGGAGCGCGTCAAGCAACTCGACATCAAGATCCGAGTTAGTGGCGGAGGAAAAAACTCACAGATCTACGCCATCCGACAAGCGCTCGCCAAATCCGTCGTCGCTTATTACCAGAAATTCGTCGACGAGTCATCCAAGAGAGAGCTGAAGGAGAGCTTCATCCGATACGACAGGAGCCTTCTGGTTGCCGACCCGAGACGCTGCGAGGCCAAGAAGTTCGGTGGACCGGGCGCGCGCGCTAGATACCAGAAATCTTACCGTTAATCGAATAAAAATTTTTTGGATTTATGTTGTCTTTAATTTTTAATATTTAATTGTTGTATATAAATTTAATATGGAATATTCTTTCTATTTTTTCGTGATCTGTCTCACTTTTCGTGAAACATTTAGGAATAATTTACAATCGTGAAAGTGTCAGTAATTTTAATTCAGTTTTTTTTAAATTTAAGCGTAAATTCAATTTTCTTTCTTTGACGGATAAACTGGAAATTCCAAATTTCTGATATTGCGTATTGGATTATTTTACACTATTAATATTAATTTACAACAATCATATAGCTACGTAAATGGAGCTATATTTAAAAACATATCATGAAATTATATACATTTCAATGTTTTGTTATTTCAATAAATATTTAATGATCATTTAAATTGGAATATTCATTTTATCAGTGAGGTTTTTTTAGAGTAAATTTCTTTTTCGTTTGTAAGATCAATCGATTTCTTTTAATATTTCATAAAAAATGAACGTCATAATTTTGTTTCCTTTTTATTTAAATTAATCGTTAGCAAAAGTTAATCGTAAATCTAAATAAACATTTGAAGATGAGCAAGTTTTATATTTTTTTGAAAGATTAAAAAAATACGCATGTTGATATATGCGTATAAAATTATCTTTATCGATTATTTTATTAAAATCAATAAATTATGGAAAATGTCGTTTTAAGGATTTTTTAATACCATTAGTTAATATTGAGGTTATAAAAATATGTGGTCTACATAATTCAAGGGGTTTTTAGAGTTCTTTTTCAATGTTTAGTTTTCTGAGTAGTCATCCAATTTCTCTGGGCCGTTAATGAATAATGCATATATTTTTTTTGGCGATTAAAAATGTTAAAGATGGAATGATTTTAAATGCGTTTTTTTGGTTGGCAGATTTCATTTATAACTTATTCCATACATAATAAGTGAGAAAAGTCAATGTCATTTACCGTTAATCCACAGAAGTTATTTGGTTATACAGTCGAGTACGGATCAGTTGAAACTGGTGGGCCACTTTAAAATATTCCAGTTATCCGTACTCGACTTCATTTTACTATTTACATTCTTTTGAGTCCTTTTTAGAGAAAGGAACGTTTTACAATAGCTCTTTTGTAAGATTATTTTAATTAAAAAATGAATCACTTTTATGGTAATACTTCGTTGAAAATAACTTATGTTATACACAGGTATTTATTTTCATTGTTTTTGTTATTAAGCTACAAGTTTTCTGTTACTTTACAGAAAATATTTAATTACAAAATATACAGCTTTGAATTTTATCTCAATGTTATATTGTTTTTTATTTCAATACTTTGTAAAATATTTAAATGTTGCGTATTTTTAGATTAGTTTTTATACATTGATTCAGTGATTCCAAGCATACCGATAAAAATTATTTCGATTTACGTTTTCTCAAAAGTTTTTAATTTTCTAATTTTTATGTATAATTGTTAATATTGTCGATAAAGAATTTGGATAGATAACTTGCTTTCTATATATATCCATGGAATTTAGAAATATATTTTTAATGGCATTTTACTCAATAAATTTTCTCCAAACTTGGTACATTTAAAAATTTTCGATGACAATAATTTTGATGACAAATTTGATTAAAAACAATTTTAAAGGTTTCAAAATTGGAACAAAAGGGTCCCATCTGAGTTCCTGAAAAATATTAATTGAAAAAGATATTCTTATAAATTATAAGTAGTTTGTATGAGGCGGTAATTAATTTAGTTCGCTGATCAAAATTTAAATGGTTTAAAAATTCTTTTGAATTAAAATCAAACTGAAAATTTTAAAAATTAAATGATAATTAAATATTTTAACGTTGAATTTGAAAATATTCTGTATAAAATATTATTTTGAAATATTAGAATATTATTTGATATTTTGAAATATAATTTAGTATTATTTTTAACATAGTATTTTAGCAAAAAAATGAATGGATTAAAATAGAAAACAGATATAACAGTATTTTTAAAAAATAATCATTTTTGTTGGTTATATTAGGGTGATTTGCAAAATAAAACGAAAGTCAAAACAAGAAGATAGTTTATAAAATATTTATTTGCTAATTACAGTTTTTACAAACTTTATGAAGTAATTTAAAAACAACCTAGCTTATTTAGGAATTTTGAATTTGGATATTGGAGGAAACGAAGCTTCGCTTACCTCCAGATATTTTAGAAATATAAATAAAAATATGTTACCGTCAATATAATTATATAGTTATTATTATTCTTAATTCGTACTTTTGGTCAACTGCCGAATTCGATTTTTGATTTTTTTTAATGATCTCGCAAACTCCAGCTGAATCGCACTTTTGATTATAAAGTTTCTTCTTATCTTTTTTTCTGATTTTTCGTTTCTGCTGGACTGATTTATATATTCCAGCTTTTCCGCTCTGGGTGGTCAATTGCCATAAATTCCTGGAATTCCTTTTTTCCTTTTTAAATGTCAATTTTAATTAATCTTCTTTAAAATAATATGACTTTTAAACTTTTTTTTTAAAAAAAATAATTCTTGCAGCTCCACGAAGCTTCTAAACTTTTAGAAATAATTTCTTTTTGTCTACCTTTTACTAACTTTCTTTCTTGCTCTTTAAACTAAGATTTTCTTGTGAACTTATTATCTCAAAATATGTTCTCCTTTCTTTAAAATCCTTCTCTATATATTTTTCTTTTCAAATTAAATTCTTCTTATTTACCTTCTAAAATGACTTAGATATCTTTCTATGAAAATATTCTTTTATTTAAATTACATTCTTTATTTCTTTTGTTTATTTTA
>MQRK01235044.1:5335-18842 GCA_001938485.1 Girardia tigrina
ATGCCGAAGAGACGCACCTACAATACCGACTGCCAGCCGATTACAAGACTGCAAGAGGACAATTCAAGTGCCCATTTCGCGGTTGTTACGCGTCCACCGTAACAGCCAACGGCATGTACGGGCATGGTACCAAGTTCCGTGGTTGGTCATTCGTTACTGGCAAGCAGACTGCTCAGAGGCGGAAGGCAACTAACCCCGTAGGAGGCCTATGGGGGGGCCTTAAGGATTTTAGTTTGGGTGGATACTCTAAAGAGCCTTAGGCTCAATACCATTACAAAGATGGGAGGCCCACATCGGAGAGACAAATCATCATCTCAAAACGCGGATTATTGAGCAATCGCAAATGAGTCGATCGAGTAAAGTTCTTGATCATTGGTTATGTTGTAACGACAGAACCTCATCCATTTCAAAAGACGATTTTTCTGTTCTACAAAAAGGATTCGAATCACATTACGAACGACAGTTTTGTGAATCTCTACTAATAAGACACTACAACCCATCAATTAACATTCAGAATGGGCAAAGTAAGGTTATTTCAATACCTAAAAAAATTTTTTAAAGTATTTTTGCCATTTTTACCCAATAATACTTTGATAAATTATAATACATTTTTTAAATTATTCCATTTAAGCTTAATATACCTTTTAAAATTATATTATTAAGAACAATTAAGATATTATACCACTCATATATTTAAATACTAAATTTACGAATATTGCTGCTGATGATGTATGTAAGCATCGAAACATGTCCAAAAAATATTTAAAAGAAGCTTTAATGAAATTATATTTTCAAAATATTATATTTGTGGAAAGATATATTTTGGAAAAAAAAGCCTAAAAGAAATTTTGAAATAAAGTAGAAAGACAAATGAAAATTTTTATCTTAATGGGACAGAAAAACCAAAAACATTAATGGGTCAGAAAAACCAAAAACATTATCATAAATATTAACGAATGAAGATTTCTATATCAGAACAGATCTTCATTGCATGGGATAAGGTGGAGCACTGGGTGATGGATCGATCTTTGCTGAAGGATAAGGGGGTGGCTGGGATAAATCTCCACTAGTTGGATATGGACCAACGTTTGTATTTGGTGGTAGAGGTGCGATTTGGTGCTTCTTCATCCAGTCTGTTACTTGCTGAGGTAATTCAAACAACACAGCTTTACTCAAAGCAGCTTGGTTTATAGTTCTGGTAGAACGATCCACAAAGTCTCTAATTGCGACAAACTGTAACCAAAATTCGTTCTATTGTCAATGACCATATAAATAATCTCAATAAATCAACCTGGACAATATCTCGATCTGCCACTTTATGACCGTGTCTCAATCGACCTTTGTCACAATCAAGAGCATCCATTGCTGGAAATACATTTTCAACTGAATAAAAATATCTGCACTTCACAAATTCAATCACCAGAGAAGTCTTCCTCTCCAACTCCGACTATTATTATGGACATCGGTAAAAAGGAACAATCGATAATTGCATCAATCGTCATATCGAAATCAGTTATAATTCCGTCAGTGATAATCAATAAAACAAAATATTTGGATCCCTTTTGATATGCTTGCGCAAACCTAAAGCAAAAAAATAAAATCAATAATTACAATTACAATTTAATATTTTAAATATTTTTAATATGAATTCGTAGTTCGTGATAACGATGCTAAGTTTTTTAAACAAAAAAGTGAACGTCATTTATAAAAATGTCTTAGTAATGTGTAATTAGTAATCACTCCTAATTCCATAAAGAGGCGAAGTACAGAGAAACTGCCTGAGAAGTTACTCACTGCTTGAAGACGTATCATTTCGAACATTGACTGATACATCCTTTTAAGTCGAAGAATAAAAGAGAAACTGAGATTAGTTTTAAGATGTATTATTTTTTCATTGATTGCTTCGGTTTCACGTCTAAACTTAGCCCAATAATAAGTTCCAAATTCGTTGGGTTAATAATTATTAATTATAATCGTTCGGTAAAATTTCATACTAATTGAGCAACATCATGGCCACATTTTCCTTTTCATTAAATGATAAAAATCGTTATTTGATATTGTAATGTAGAGACGTTATAAAGGGTTCCTCTGTCGAGTCGAGGTGCCTGTTGGTTCGTCTCGTCCTGTCTTCTGCTGCAAAATGTCGGCGGAGAAACTGATCGAAATAATACAAAGTTTACTGATTAATTATGGCGTTTTATGAGGTGCAGGCCGCCATCTTGCCCACTGGTACCCATGTACCGCACCCCGTTAGGGTGACCAAATCTCCGGTTTTAAACCCGACAAATACGGGCACATTCTCGAACGAATCCACCTCAGTCGTGCATTTGGTACCGGAATGAAATAACATCAAAATTTTGTCGTTCAGCCACAAAAATTGAAGTCTATAGCTCGATTTATTTATTAAGACCTTTCTTAACAAGATTTCTTGAAAGCTTCACGCACGATTTTAATTTGTTGATTTATTAAAACAAAACTTTGTTTCCTATTCTTTATATACATTAACTTTTAAATTTTTTGTTGTTCTCCTGTTTTCAATCAAACTTTTGTTTAAAGCATTTTTATTAGTAATAATCAACTTACTGATATGAAAAAAATTATTTGTTGCGGTAAAGAACTATATATTTTCATCTTTTTAATACTGTGATTTTTTTGAATCGCAAACATTGATTGATTGTGAAAATTTATAAATGGTGAAAGAAAAAAAATGATTAATGTTGATAATTCAAAATTTTTATACATTTAAGTTGCTTTCTTTTTTTATGTGTTAAATTGGTGATTACTACAGATATACTCAATATGACATTCTCTCCAAATAAAGCACGAATGCTCAGCATACCTGCATGATGAATCAACAAATCAATCAACATACCAATTTCAATTTTAACAATAATAATGATTGACGTGACCAGGGTCCCTGACCTTGTACAAACGGAAGTGAGTATCCAAGGGGACACTGACGAGAGAACTCATTCTCGGCATGAACGCAACGAGACTGTCCCCAAGCCTCAGACCGGCTGCGTATATCATGTCACAGATTTTTACCGTCCAAAATCGTATTTAGTCCAATAAGGATTGCTGGGATTGTTAATAATTTGAATGTTAGTTGAACGCACGAACCGATTTTTCTTGAGGGAATTTGCAACATAAGTACTCAAACCCATATCCGAAAACGTACATTTCGTCAAGTTCCATGCCGTTTAAAAATTGTAAATAAAATCAATTAACTTATTTAAAATTTTACTATCATTTTAAATTAAAAATAAATTTAAACATTACATAATTTTCTAACTATAAGAATTAATATATTAATCAGCCATCTGAGTAGGAGAGACACAATTCCATATCAACGCACAACATTCAAACACGAAACATTAAAAAATTCAAATATTCATCAGTGTACATTCATTTTAGCTAGAATTTCGTACTTTTCCACTGTGTTATGCTACTCTCATTACCAGTATGTTTTATCTTTGTAGGTTATAAGGTTAACTCATGATGGCTTTCGTGAACTAATTTATCTTTATTTTTGTGATGTAACAAACATGATGAGATATTTAAATGGAATATAAAAATAAAAAATTTTAAAACAAATTATTTCAAACATTAAAAAAATACCGAATTGGATTTTTTAAAATTATTTAAAGAAGCTTCAAATACGATAAATTTCGAAATCATAGAAAAAAACTCAAATAAAAAAATTAAAAAAATATATAATTTAAAAATGACTCTAAAATTTGGAGGTTTCTCATTTCCGTGATTTTCCTTTTTGTTGTTGAACACTTGTATTTTTTGTCCTTTGGATTTTTTAACATGACATCTTTCTGAGCATCATCATTCTTTTAAGACAGAGTACAGTAGTTAGCGAGATATGTATAAAAAGTTATGGTTCTTAAATACGATTCCCGGACTTTTCCTCACATGACATTTTCTCACACGGACGTTTCCTCACACGACATTTACTCACACGACATTTGCACATGTGGACTTTTGCTCACATGGACATTTATTCACATGGATATTAACTCACATGGACATTTGCTCACGCGGATATTAACTCACATGGACATTTGCTGACACGAACATTTTCTCATCTAGAAATTACTTTTATCAAACTTCTTTTCACTGAAATATTTTTCAACGTATTGATTTTTCATTAATTAATTTGCGAAAAAATATATTTTTATATCGAAAATTAATAATAACAAAAGTTTTTTCAATACAATTTTCTAATTATAAACTCTTTTACGCAATGTCCGTGTAGCAAATGTCGACGTGAGCAAATGTCCGTGTGAGGAAATGTCCGTGTGAGGAAACGTCCGGTCACACTTAAACACATTCTCAGAGAAAAAGATTTGTTCTAAGATTAAAAGATTTAAAAAAATCTCGATTAGACCAATTAATTTCTTCATTGTTATATGAGTATTACACGAATTATCGCATTGAATACTCCCGGATTACACCATTTTTATTATGTAGGGAGTAAACCTAAATTTTATTCGGGACTTAATTTTGATCCGGATAGATGTGTCTTGATTAAGTAATTTGAATTTAATCTATAACTTTTATTTATTTCATAATATGAAATATTTACTTAATAATTTTCGAAATATCAATTTTAAAAATTATATAAGATAACTTAAATACTTTTTTGATATTTACAATAAATTAATTTTTGTAATATTTTTTTAATATAATCTTATTTTTATAGAAATTTCGGAACTAAAATAATTTAAAATCATAAAAAATAACAATTTATTTCCAATCTAAATTTTATTAAGAAACTTGATTTTGCAAAGTTAATTTTTATCTTTTTGATAACATTATCTGAAATGTTAGAAAATTGATACTAAAAGTTAATTTTGACGAACATTCGCTTTATACATATTTAACCCTTTCGTTAATGATTTATCTTTTGGAGAATTTTCATTTGGAATTTGTTTTGTATAATTCATAAGGACTTAAAACGTAATTCTGTTTTACATTAATCAATAATCATTTTTTTACAATAGTCAATAAAAAAATAGGGTATATCCTATTTGATAGTGAGTAAAAGAATGTAAATGCGCCAAATGTAGTAAGGAATTAAGCAAACCCTAAGAACGCATGTATCAGCGTTAAACTTGTTTCACTTTAAAAAGCAAAAGGAAACTTAAAAAAAATAATAGGATTAAAACAATGTTCGAAATTATAACGTACTGTTGAACATGACGAATGGTCGGAGAAAAGTTTGTCGGGCCGGATAAAGTAACCATTCGTATTGCTGATCGATAAGCTTGTAAGAGTCCATCTACACCGGAGCAAAATGGATTTTCAATACAAAAGTTTATTGGAAAACAATGTGAAACATCATTTCTTGGAGGTATTCGAGCTCCGAATCCAAGAGCTGGAAACATTTTATCGCTGTCATAATCCTAATAATATTAAAGAGAATCTTTTAATTTACATAATACATTGTTATGAAAAATAATTTCGTAGATGTGTTTTGTAATATAATTATATATATATAGATAACATCATCAAGTGGATCGTCCATTGATAGATCAGATTTATAAAATTACCAAAATGAAACCAAAAATGAGTCTCTGTCAAAAAAGTATATTTTTTGACAAATATATTAGTACATTTTTTTTAAAATATTATTTTTAGTGTTTTAATTATATTTATAAAATATTTTTATTATATTATCTAATCAAAATTTTGACAAATATTTGGTGTTTGATACAGACTCTTTTGGACTTCATTTTGGTACTTTTGTAAATCTGTTCTTTCAATGAACGATTCATCTGGTGATGTTCTGATAAGAACGAAACGTCGTGAATTGTGAAATTATAAATGGTTACTTAAATGATGTTTCTTCGTTTTTCACTATGTTAAATCGATTAAATGATATTAGTTTTTATGAAAAGAATTGTAATAAGACACAATAAAAACATTAACGATTTTCCAGAATAGTATAAGTTCCAATTGATAATCAGATTTATCGACCTTTGAAGTCTCGATTTACTCAAATGTCTCATTTTTGCATTTACAAAAGCAAATGTTTAAATAAAGATATCGATTTCAGTAATTTTTTATCATAATTTCTTCGCATATATATAGCATCATTCAATTTGCCAATTTAGAAAATTATAGTTAAGGGGTGACTGAAACAAAAATTATCATTAAATTAAAATTTTTAGGAGAGATTATAATATTTATGGAACGAAAACTGAGAACATAGACGTTAGAAGTTTTCCTTGGAAATGATTTCTTTTGTATACGATTAACTGAAATGAATAATTATTAAATTATCATATAGTCACATAGAAAAAGGGTACAGGAATTACGGAGTGTAAATTCTAGATGACATAACCAAAAACATATTTATGTAGTTTAAAACAGTGCAAAATATAATTTATCATATATGGGCCATTGTTGGAAGGAAAATCTTCACTATAAATCCTACAATATGTACAGTTTACAGCTTTTTTAACTAAACTGCAAAAAACAGACAGTATTGTGAAAAATAAAAAACTTTAAACATAATCAAGCAATCTAAAGATTCAATCATAATACGGTTCTTATTTTTTGCCACAAGACATGTAGAACAACATGACTGTTAACTGCTATCAAGAAAGATGTTCTCAGAGTCTTTAAATGAAAGTTCAAACTTTTTTTCAGTCTACAGTTTCTTCGGCATGCTAAGTCTACTCAAAATGTGTAACAAAGTTGTTCTGAGAATTGTAGTCAAGTCTTGAATTGAAGATACTGGTGTAAGAAAACCATACATGGTCCATTAAGAGTCTCTACTCAGAAGTAGTTCGAGGATAACTTTTTCAACCTTGTTATCTTTGATAAATAGCCTTCTAGCACACCTGATTACAAGGTAGTGAGCGTTTGAAAGAAACACTAATAAGATTGCCGGTAACATTCAAGTTGAAATGAGGAACAGAATCTCCCCGATACATTAAGACTTGTCTCCTGAAATTTCTAGGTAATCAGGACGATATATTGTAATTAATGACTTAGTGGCTTTTACAAAAGTTTTAACAATAAAATACTATTTTGGTCTTGTTTTGCAATTTTTAATACACGTATATAAAGAGAAAGTTTAAATCCATTCGTAAAATATCTTCCACAGTGTTTCTACTTGCATAATTTGTATATGTAATGGAGTTAATGTTCATAATGTTTATTGTACAATACAAGCATTGAAAAGATCAACTCGTTTTTCCTTTAAGAGTTCGAAAGTTTTATTTTTCCTGAAAATAACTGAAATAGATAAATATATAATAATTTAAAACGAATAAGTTACATTTGTAAATGACTGTTGTGTTATTTAAAAAAATGATGAATTTTTTTATTCAAAAAATTGTTTATTTTTATGAATGTTGTTATTTTGTAAAAACATGCAAAGTCTTTTACGCATTTGTTTTTTCAAAAATGTTTTGTTTAAAATGATTAAAAAGAAAACGGTATTTCATGACAAAAATAAAATCAATTAAAAATATTTATTCGTTATTCATTATCCATTATATTTATTTAACTTAATATCCACAGCAGGTATTGTAAAAGGGTATCATAATAAAAAATTAACAAATTCATTTAACATTCATAAAAATAAACAATTTTTTTGAATTAAAAAATTCATTATTATTTTTTTATACAACACAACAATGACATACTTGAATAATGGATCCCACAGCAAGAATTGCACTTTCATATTGGTTTGCCATACCAGGATAACTATTCTGAGGAATATAATGTAAAGATCTTGGATCACTTTGTTTACCATTCGAACCCGTAAAATCAATGGCAGCCGTAAAATTGAGTTCAGTACTGGAATAAATATTAGTTGACAGTTTAAGATATTAAAATTATTTTAAACTACTTTATTAGTGTATTAGTTTTTCATATAATTTCATTATTTAACAATAAGAATTATTTTAGAAGATAAATGTATTATTCTGGAAGATTAAAAAATTATTCTAGAATATAAATGAATTAAACTAGAAGATAATTTTTGAATGATACCAGTAGATAAATGAATTAAAACTGAAAATAAATAAATTTACTAAAATCAGCAGATAAATAATTTAAACAAGCAAATAAATTTTATGTTAAAAATTTAAAATTTAAAAAGGTAAAAATTTAACTAAAAAAGGTTAAATAAATTGTATTAATACTATTATTTTTTTAAATAGAATTTAAATCAATAAGTCATGAACTTAAAACATTTCAATTTACCGACCGAGGAAAAACAAATCAAAATAGCAAATAATTCAGGAACCTAGAAGATGAAGATTCATATGACTCAAGTGATGATTCCAGTGAAGAAGAAAAATTAAAAATCTATTAGATCGCCAGCCCTAGCAACACTGACACATCTTCTTTGACGTGGTGATAAATTATGAACATTTTGGCAGGTCATCTACAAGAAGCTTTGAATTTACATTTGTAGAATAATATTTTGAATTAAATAAATAAATAATGTGCTCCATTTTAAAAATAACAGTATGAAAAGTAACAATAAAATAATACTTTACAAATATAATTGCTGATGATGGAAGAATTTCTGAAACATGTAGAAAAATCGATTTCTTAAAAAATCTTTCACAAAATTATTTTTCAAAAATATTATATATATATATATATATATTTATATATATATATATAAATTATGGTAAATAAAATATTAAAAATCATGTTCATCAAGAATCCATGTAAAATCGTTTAAAAAATGCGATTTTAGACCATTTTGGTAAAATTTAGTCAAGGAAAGATTTGACATTTTCAGAAAAAGCAAATTTTACATACTAGATAATATTTGGACAACATAATGAATGTTATGATGGTGATTCTACTCAATTAAGATTGGTGAAATATTGAATAAATATTGATAACGAAACAAAACAATTATAAAACAAATATAAAAAAGGCACAAATGAAAATAATCTATAAATATTTGAAATTGTTTGAGAAACTGTAATTTAATTAACTGAAAATAATATCTTTTAAAGTAACCATTCTTGTAACTTTTGATATTCGATAATTTAAATAAATACATGAATAAATGGAATTTAGTAAAAGACAACCCTCATGCATTACAATTTAAAGTCTCGTTTTTCCTTGAAACTCAAAAAAATATTGAAGCCTTTTAAATGATGTTTTAACCAGTGATGCCAGCAGTCAATGTTTAAAATTTCCCGCATGACACAATGCCACTATGTACGGAATGTTGTACCCCCTATCGAAATCATATAATACCTCCCCAAATAGAAATTAAAATATAGGTTCCAATGGATACAGAAAACGCTACTAAAAATTTAAACTATATTCCCTAAAGAATTAGGCAACCCCATCATCAATATAGTATTTTGGAAATTACGGTGAGGTGCAATTATGTTACATATAAAAAGGATAGATGTACCATAGTTCTTATAGTAGAGTTATAAAAAACCGAAAAATTACTTAAACTATAATCAATTGAATCAGGATTATTCATTCATCTCAAACCAAAATTCAAATTTTGACAATAAAGAACCCATAGTAAACATTAATTTAATGGACAATACAGTATCAAATGATGTTGAAATGGATCAGCAATTCAACGAATATATGAATGTTCTACAAAAATTAAAGGAGGTAATAGAGAGAAATGACACATATTTAACTGAAATAAATAAGCTCAATTTACAAATTATTGAATACTAAGAAGAGATTGAAAATGGTCATCCAATTGAAAATGAATGAAGAAGAAATAAATAAGCTCAATTTAAACATTATTGAATATCAGATACAAATGGGAATATTATTAGTCAACGTTGAAATTAATAAAAAAACAAAGAACAAGAAATTGAAAACTTGAAGAAAGAAAGGGAAAATTTAAGAGAACAAGGAAGACAGATGTTTTTGGAATCAAGATGTAAACTCGCTGAAGAAAAAAATTAAAGGATATTAAGGAAGAATATTCCCGCCATTCTAAAGTCCTAACAATTGATGGTAGACTTCTGAGTGATTAGCAACCTGGAATAAGAAGTCAGGATCCACGAAGTGGATGCAGCACCTCAATTCTGCCTTCATTTTTATAATTCCTTCAACATGCTTACGTTTAGAGAAGTCATGGGTGCTACTACTAATGAATTTCAGCAGAGGCGCTGCTTGCCATATCTGAGCAATTTTTCTCGTGGGATTTCTTTTCTGTGTGTGAAGAAACGATACATTCCGCTAATTTCCAGTCAAAAATATTTGCTGCATTTTGTACAATGTGCACTGTTTTTATCATCTCATAATGGACTCAACCACGTTTTGAATGGCAATCCATCAGTACCAATCTTATTTAACCAGTCTTACTGAAAGGAGGTCCTTCTTAGTTTGTTCATTTAAGAAAGCATAAAAATGAGAAACAGTATTTTCAAAAATCACGGTGTTCCAATTAATATGAAATTCACTAAAAAACCTTCTAAACTTATTATTATTCAATACTGTATTCGACTTATGTTTAAATCAATCGATTTATCTTTTTTCATTTAATCGTGCCTTATCCTATTAGTACGCTACACAAATCAGTGTTCCAATGCAGAGAAATTGAGAAAACATGCATTTGGCATAAAGACGATGTGCATTCCATTGTATTAGGATAAGCAATGCTAAAAAGGCTTTAGAAACAAAGAGACATTTATGACAATGTAAACCAGTAGATCTGATATTTTGTGTAGTTCTCATAAAAAACATCAATGTCAAGTTAAATATTTCTAAGTGATATTCTTAGGAGGATTTCAAGTTTATAAATGAGAGATGAACCAAACATCGAAACATCCAGTAAGATATAAAACATCAATTGCACTGCAATAAAACTGAGATATAGATATGAGATATCTGCATTTCAGTCTAGTCTAAAATGTTTCTTTTAAATTCTTCGAATAAAGAATTTTCAAATACTGTAAAAGGTGTACTAGATGTCAAAAAGATAAATGGACTCAATTATCGATTAGACTATAAAGTGAGTATATAGAATAATAATTCGAAATTAGTGAAACCAAATACGTACTAATTTGGTATATATGAAGAATGACGTTTGGATAAATGAAAACTTAAGACATAGTTAAACTGTTCTGTCGTATAAGCACAAAGATTTGTTACATTAAGTCGTATGGAATGACAGAGTCATACATGGAAATGACTGAGGAATTCGACTGAATCAAAAATACCGTGATCTATTGTATTTATCTCTAAATAATTCCTTCAGAAAAATGGAATTAGGTTATCACAAAAATTGTATGAAGCAAAAATAAAACGCAAAAACATGTTTGGTAATACTTAGATTCGTTTACTCTAGAAGTCAATGTATAACATAAATTAACAGAAGGCACAATACACACAGTCAGTATATCAGAAATTATTTATTTATGAAGAAAACGTAAATTACAAATCATAGTCACTTGTAAAAAGATTGTTAACTGCTGAGTTTCTGTACGAATTTCTAAAAAGGAAAAACAATGCGGGGGTTATAAATAGTATAAATTAGCATTAAAAGCACGAAGTCTTTACCTTTTCCATTTCTTTAAGAAAAAAACATGACCAATCATTTATCATTTACACGATGCAAAAAAATCCAGCTATAATTCAGTTTTTTCGCATTTCCTACTGTTTTACAAAATTTCTCGCAATGCGGGATTTCCCGCACGGTCTGGCATCACTGGTTTTAACGCAACTGATTTTTACTCAGAAATATTTAAAAAGTCAGAAATCAAATGTATTTATTTTAAACATTACATTATTGTCTTAACATAAGAATATATGATATGATTATATTAAACATTACATAAAAATATAAAAAAGCACTAAGACCAATGTTAACCTGAGCCAAACATTTTTCAAACAAAATAGTAATTTCAACAGTCATAGATACACTTAGTATTATCAAAAATGAATAAGAAATGTGATAATTTAATTTGATTGTCAGTAGGACAATTATTGTGTTTTTAAATTACTAAAACTTGTGACAAGAACGAAATAATTAATTATATAAATTTAAACTGCTAAACGCAAAAGTTTAAATTATTAAAAAAGGTTAAATTATTAAAAGAAATTAAATATGAATAGTATGTGTTTAAAAATTGAGTACTATCTTCATATTTTGCGTTTTATACTTTAAGTTATTATTATTATTATTATTATTATAAGTAATTAAAAGTGATCTTACCCGCCAGAAATGTAGTCAATGAATGAAAAGTTTGTCTGGAGAAGAGCTTTGTTTATCGTCATCTGAAACAATATTGCAAATGTTAGGAGCTTTGGTGAGTTCATAAAATTTTTTAATTTAAAATCTCATCAATTTAATAATGAAATAATTAAATTTCGAAAATTAGGTTTATAGATTATTTTAAAATAAGATTTTCATTAAATAGCTTAAAAAATAATTTATATAACAATAAATTTTAAGGTAGATTTTAAATGTTTAACGCAAAATTCATAATCAGATTTATTAATAAAGTAAATTTTAATTTTATATAAAACGTAATATTTAATATTTGAAAAAATAATAAAATAAAAAAATTAATTTGTAACTATTATATAAATATAAAACAAATCAAATATCATATGAATTCATAAATTTTAAAATTAAAATATAATTGTTTGAAAATAAATGAAAATGAATTTTTTATTTTTATTTATTGAACATGTAATTTTATCGAAATCTAAATGTAATTTAAAATGGTGAAATTGAAATAAATGAAAATGAAATTTTTATTGAAAATGTATTTTTTGAAATAAAAATGTAAGTTACAATGTCAATTAAAAAAGTCATTGTGTTAAAATGAAAATGGAAAATAAAATGGAAATTTAATAAAAGATGAATTAAAATCTTTGTGACAAAATTTTAATCAAATACCTTTAAAATTTTTTAAAATGAAAATCCGTAATTAATAAAATAACAATATCGGAATTTATATTTATTTTTATTATAATGGTTTGTGTAAAGAAAAGAACGTGCTTAAGTTCCTCAAAAATATTTGTTTGAAAAATCGTTAATGTGATAGAAATAAAATTTTGTGTCATGCACTTGAATTCTGAATTCGAGTCCAATAGCAATAAAATATTCATGTTTATTATTTATACGAAATTTAAATTTAAAACTAGTAGTTAAAAATCGAAAAAAATGTATAAAATTTATATATATATATGCAAACAAAGGCCATTTTTGAATATTAAATTTATTAACAATACATACGCGTTTCACCATTTCGGTATCTTCAGTGCAATGAAATGAAGTGATTAATTACTATTTATATAGTTGAAAATTATTACATCATACAGTATTTACTCCCTCAACCGCCACGATTTTAAAAAAATCTCATGTATTAGTTAAGAAAAATTCTCCTAACCACCATTTTCTCTCTATTAACAACATCACAATTTGAATGCAAACATTTATTTACAACACAAACAGATTCTTCACAACAATTTTCAGTGGTCATCTTTCTTTGATTAATATAGTTTTTTGATTAATATATTCAAATCT
>MQRK01235054.1:9620-25923 GCA_001938485.1 Girardia tigrina
ATATATATATATATATATATATATATATATAAATGATAAGAGCAAAATCTGAAAATGAAAAAGTTGTTCATCTTCATTTGGACCTAAATTCAATTGATAGATGTATCAAATTAATTGATGAATATCGAAATCGTACGAATATTATCTTAAAATAAAAATAGAAAATTCCTAAAATATAAGAGATAAAGCACATGAATGATCAAACATTTAAAGGACAAGACAAAATAATATAAATGTAAAAGGACACCTCTGTCATATAAAGGGTAAAGAAAACAAATAGAAACAAACCTCAAGAGCCAGTTGGCCAGTTAGCCAGAAATCGGTATCATGATTGGCCGTGCACAATAATTTGAAGAAAGATATTGACAAAGGAATGTCCATTCTCCGAGAATCCTGTTCGAATAGAGACTAAACCCAAGGACAGAGTACTAAATCCTTACCTGGAGACATTTCGCTATCGTTATTCCGAGGTAATAGAAATTCTTATTAATTTTTAGATTCTCAGCCAAGTGAGGTAGAATTGGAGCAGGAAATAATCCATTATTTGAATGGATGATAGTTGATTCTGAATTCTGAAGCCACATACATCGTGAAGAATGACAAAATTCAGTTGCCATTAATTGAAAAAATTCTAATGTCGGACCCAAACCGGTACCTTCTTCGCCTAGAAATTGTATTTCAAGTTCTGTCTTTCTCTCTGCGTGTTGCTCCATAATATCGACTGCCCATTCCCAGAAACTCATTGCCTGATCTTGGATTGTGTTAACATCTTTTTTATCTTCCTCATTAACGAGATTAAGATTCTTTCTCGGTAATCGAACGAATTCTTTCTGCAATCTCCACGACAAATAATCATGAAGTCCTAAATCTGACAAAATCGAATATTCATCACCGCGAGTTTTTTTGGTGACATTTGAAGGTAATTTTCTATTTATCTGGTACCAGGTTATAGCTCTAGCAGGACCAAATGAGGTAGCTTTAAAGAACTGTAATCGTGACTCAAAAGGAAAGAGCATAATTGATTTTCTGGGGAGATTAAAGCACCAATCCGGAAATGCTGCAGTTGTCAGAACTAGAGGCTCCAGCATTTGTTGTTGAATTTTTTTAGTGATTTTCTTTGAATAAAAATCAATTTTGAGTATATTTAAATAATTGTTTGATAATGTATCTGTAATTGAGGCACTCGATCTTTCAAAAATTGACACAGAGTTCACACGTTTCATAACTTCCATGTCTTCAATTGAGACATCCAACCCTGTCTCCTGTGATATCAAACTAATATGTTCAAACTTTAAAAAAAGAAGAAATAAGAATTACATCCTTTTCTTTGGATATATTATTTAATAGATTCAAGAGTTGCAACAACTGTTCAATAGCATCGCTCTCGTTGCTGCTGTACTGATTCATAAGATCGTATTTCGTTAGAATCGTTTTCATGGATCCACTGAACCTTTCTCCAGTCGTTTCAGTCGTCTATCCAAGCGAATTATGATCAAATTTAGATAAATTATGTCAATATATGATTTTGTTGCTCAGCCATTCAATTACATACCACTACAAAAAATTAACATGAATATGATCATAAAAATATCGGATCACTCAATAAGTAATGTCAAGAGCGATGATTATAAAAATTCAGGTTATGTTAAATTCAAAAAAACGCATGTGAAGGATGAGCTGTAACACGTGGAGCATGTTAAAATCCAATATGATAATGTGACTGGAATGGTTACTCCACTCATCGAAGTAAATTACTGATCCCGGGTGCACCGCATCTCAAATAAGTGGCTCTAAAATAACTGCAGACCTTTCAGGATAACAATCATTATATCTATAGTTGATGTAAAAGGTGTTTACAGTGTTAAATTGCCAATACAATACCAAATAGTAGATTTTTTCAATAAAAGTTTTGTTTGTGACAAAAGACTCCTATCAATTTATTAGAATATTATTCCTGCCAAACCTAATTGAAATTGATTGAAAATAATTAGAAACACATTTTTGATAATTTTTAGATACTTTAACTAAGGTTTCAGTTGATATTGTGAACTATCTTTGGATTGTATATAATCTATACATTACTCAAATATTATCTATTTATTTTTTTACATCCTTTATTTATCAGGAATGCTTGATGTATAACATTTTGTAATAATATTCTTTTGTCTGCTACTTGTTATTTTATTTCTTGAAATTTGACGCATAATTTCAAACTCCAGAATCGTAGATCGATTTATTTACCGACAACAAAATTCAAGTAAAATAGAAAGTT
Organism: Girardia tigrina; assembly: GCA_001938485.1. Lineage (NCBI taxonomy): Eukaryota > Metazoa > Platyhelminthes > Tricladida > Dugesiidae > Girardia > Girardia tigrina. The sequence goes on from MQRK01235054.1 coordinate 11,893, forward strand.
TCAACGGTTCTCAAAAAAGTTATTTTGACAAGAGTATCTATTAAGTATCGCAAAGACAGAATAATATTTGAGTTGTCAATCACATCGAAATTTATAAAAACAAAAGAGTTCCTCGCGATTTAAAGTTTTATGGTTTAATAAACAAGTTGCAATCAAAATTTGATCGTCTTTATTCCTGTCTGAAAAAATATTTAACGCGAAAAGTCATTTAGTGTATATATCAAAAACAAAAACTATCATATCAAAATCCACAATTCCAATGTCAAACAATATTCCATTTGAAATCGTCAAATAATTATATAACGAATAGAATTCAAAATGTTACTAAAATGGCGATATCGGTCTCTAGAAATAAAAATTAAGTTTTCCATTTGCAGCCAGACTTTGGATCTGATAATTTCGTAGAGAAGAATGAAATAGGCACTACAAATCGTGTACATAATAATTATCTCACAGTGAACAAGGAGACAATTCTAATTTATCCAGTATAACTCAGTTTTTGTTATCCTGAAATCGAACATTTCCTCAATATTAGATTGTCAAGAAAGGTCGTGTGGTTCTCATACTCTTTGTTAAGAGGCAAATAAGCATATCTTACAAGTATATTTATTAGTCAACATAAATAAGCACCATCTGAGTCAATACAAGAACAAGTGAATTTATACCAGTCGCGTAAAATATATTTGCATCGATTCAAATGTATCGAGAAAGAATTGTTTCCATCAATAAACAACTGCTCGGCATTCCATACGCAACAAAACTGAAGCTACAATCTTATCCTTGCATGCAGGACGATTGAGAACAGTTAATTTACATTATCCTGTTAAACACGATTTTTTACAGCGAGATGCAAATCCCAATCCTCCTTACGCTTATCATTCAACATAATATAATACATTGTTTGCTACCAGTATATTTTCATTATTATTATTCCATATATAAACTTTGTCTAATTTTCTAAACGTTATTAGCTCTATTAGTTCTCCTTTAACGCACATAGAGACTAAGAATAACAAAATATACAAAACATCTAGTCACGTTTGTGGACCTCAACTGTAAATAAACGAAAGTGAATTTTCTAGTACTGAGCAAGCAGCTTTTCTGCCTTAAAATAATTATTCTGACATTTCCAAGTTTATTGGTCTGATTAAGTTTGCTTTTCAAACAGAAACCATATCTTGCTCGCAGTAAACACAAATCTTTGTTGATTTTATTAACGCCTTGGCTTTAAAGAACGCTATCAACTTAGTTACATTAGTAATGAGTAATCATTCATTGTATGCCAACGTGTACTTACAACCATGGGTAAACTCAAATGTATGTTTTAAAACAAACAAATATTTATTCAAATTAATTTTAACTAAAACATTAATTTTAAAAATTAAATTTAAAATTTCTTACAAAATACATATTAAAAATATAAATCCACGAAACTTGATCCTGAGACAGTTAATCCTGAAGACATTTGATCCCGATGACATTTAATCCAGGGATATTTGATCCCGAGGACAATTGATCCAGATGTCACTTAATCCCGAGGTAATTGGAGGTAATTTGATCCTGAAGACCTGGATTGTTGATGGAACCTTTGCACTTGCACCAACGGGGTTTTTTAGCTTTATTCCAGTCATTTTGTATTTAGAGATGGAATAAATCAAGTCGGTTGCCGCTTGAGAGGTTGTAATGCAGTTTATGGCTCACCAGGGCTGCAGAGTCAACTCCTTTTTAGGTCAATTTATAACATTTGTTATTATTTTGGTCGGTGTTGAGTCTCACGACTCTGACTCCGACTTGCCCAAAATTGTTAAACTTGGACTCCTTGAATCCGACTCCGACTCTGACACCGCAGCCCTGCATTATGACCTTCAGTCACTCTTTCAATGTCATCACCCGAGATATCATACTTTGAATGAAAGAGTAAAGAGCTGTGACCGTCTATAATCGTGTTGAGGTACGTGTGTTTCTACGTGCAATGACTTATATGTTACACTCCTGAAAACTAATGTTTAATTAATTATAATATTTTATTGAAGACTTTTGTTATTATTAAATGTAATCGGGATCAAGTGTCTTCAGGATTAAATCAAATTGGGATCAAGTGCCTCGGGATTAGGCGTCCCCCTACCAAAATATAGATCAGTACTCACAGCAATAAATGACGTTCAGCGCATTTTCTCTTTTATACATCATTTTTTGTACTGCGAATAGCATATTTATAGTACGAATAGTATAGTATGTTATGTTGAGATTTACATATTAAAGTGTTCAGTTTTATGAAAGCATCATAATTTAACAGTGAACATTTGTAGAAAATAAACTATATTTTTTGATTATTATATAACCAGAAAAAAACTTTGATTTTGGTCTTCAGTAACAATGAAAGACATTCAATGATTTTTAGCTAATGCCATTGTTGGGGTTACTTTTGGTGAACTTTAAATTTTTGATATTTTTAAAAAAATCATATTTATATTTTAGATAAAGTAAAAATAATGTCGATTAATTAAAATGAAATAATTCTTTAAAATAAAAATTTAAGTTATAGATAATATATTTACTAATTAAAATAAATAAGATTTTTTTAAAAAAAATATTTTATAGTAACAAATTAAATCGAAATAATTTTTGTAAAAATTATAGTTAACAGATAGTATATTATTAATTAAAATGAAATAAGTTTTTAAAAAATTTTAGAGTAATGATAATATTTTAATTAAATTGGGACAATTTTTTATAAAAATGAAGTTTTAAAAAATTCACAATTAAAATATCATCTTCGAAGTTAAAGAATATTGTAAAGAAAACTTTGATATATTTTGTAACACTATTTAAAATAAAATCATAATACTTTTTAATGTATAAAATCTATATTAAATAAAATAAATTTTAAAAAGAATGCAATTTTATTAAAATCAAATAAAAGATTTCTATTAAAAAATAATTTATCATCGAATGATTAAAAATCAAAAAAAAACATTTAAGAATTGAATTTTTAAAAATATTTTTAAAAATCTAAATTTATATTTCAATTAATAAACATTGTAAAAAATTAATAAAGCAAAAAACAACATATGATTTATACAAAATTGAATAAAATAACATATTTCTATATTTATCGATATTATTATTTATATTTAGAATTTTGAGATCTGGATTATGTAATTAAAATTTTGTTCCTCATAAATTTGTTTCAATAATGAAAATTGTAATAGAAAATAAAGTTTACAAAATTATGACTTCCGATTGTAATCACGAACCTAATAACCATGAAAATATGACTAATTATAAAATAATTATAATAATCATAATCGCCTAAGCTTTAATTCAAATTGTACGCATTTGATTTACATCAAGACCAATCACATATATGTAAGTTTCTGAGAGTAAAACTGCGAAAATTATACATTTGACCTGGAATGAACTCGAGCGATCTTGGGTTTCTATATCGGTCCATATCAGGATTAATGAGAAAGCGTCTGGTAGCCATAAAGAGGTGTGACAAACGTATACACACAAACATACATGGGCAAAATGAATACAATATGCAAAAATGCATTAAAAATGCCCATAAAATTACAATTGTTAATGATTTAGCCCTAAGGATGTATCTTTAAAATTATCCCAAAAAATCAATTACATTACACAGTGCTTTTTAAACGCTCTTCTTTCACATATTTCTTAATGCTTCTCGTGATTTATTTATAGTTGTTCATTTGAGCATGTACGTGTTCCATTCATTAACCTGTAGAAAACTGATGTGATTAAGTTTTATTTCCAGCTATTTAATGTAATAGTAGGATATAAAACGACCCGTTAATGAAGTGGTACATCGAATAAGCATTGGAAACCAGGCACGTACGCAGTGGGGGATTAGAAGGATAAATCCCCTTCCCCAGAAAAAAAATGAATTTTGATCTTAATTGCGTAAGAATAAGTTTAAATGTTTAACATTTTAAAATGTGAACTATCCAATGGAAACGGATGGGCCCAGTTTAGTTGACTTAAACAACATTTAGTAAGATGATTGTTAAAATTTTTAAAGAGTATACTTGAGAGTATTCAAATATTTTTCTTTAATTCTGGCTTAAGAACAATCGTTTCTCTGTCTATTATTTCCTTTGATAAAAAATCTAATTCCGTTGTTTTGTAAGTCTAGTTAGTTGAAATTACATGATACTTTTAGAAACAATAATTATTTGTAGTAGACAAGAGAATTGCTTATGAAACATCAATATAGTAATGGCATTGATTTACAATTTGGCCGATAACGAACCCAAGAGAATAAATGGATAAAACTTATAGAATTTCAGTCGTAATGATTCGAAGAAGACACCTTCCACTCCAACACTTCATCATGTCTTCTGTTCATGAAATCGATACTGTGAGGTGCTTACCAGTTTGATACAATAATGCTTAGACTAGATTTAAGGATAATGTCAGTTGCCCTTCAAAGAATATAAATAGAGTCCCGAGATGGAGATATTATATTAGTTACCCAAAGGAAATGTTTTAAAAACAGGGAATATGAAAATTTTAATTTAACAAATACAATATGAAATGACAAGTAATAAATAATAATTATATATTAAATATAGCAATAGATTATTACCAATCTGTTTTCTGAAGAATGTTCAATAACATATTTGGGTATGTTCACTTTCTCATTGATGTTCTCCTGAAGCCGGTAGACAAGAGTAAAATTAATATCCCAGTGCTTTAAGTCTTGCTCTTTGCGACCACCCAGCAAATAATAATGAGAAATGAGATTCTAACAGAAGATGGTCAGAATGGCATTCAAATGTTAAAATTATTGAACATTACTCGAACGTATTTAAAAACCGAATCATTCCGATTCGATAACCAGATCTCACAATAGTTCTCTGACAACAACTCGTTCTTAGAATCTCCGCCGGCTTTTTCTTCACACTTATCTCCCTGTGGATGTAAGGGAAGACGAAGGAACATTAACATTTTATATTTTTCTAAGCAAGACCGCGTGAAAAGTAATTTATAATTTGAGAAAAGTACTGTAATTAATTGCATCAGGGAATTGATCATCAACAGGATCCCGTTTCAATAAATATTCAGTAGTCAAAGGTTTATTAGTTCTACCGGGTCTTGGATCAAATGCTTCAATCATTCCCGCTGGGTTCTGATCCATCAGATAATTATCTTTCCAGATTGTGTACTGATTCTTAAGATAAATTTTTATATGGGATATTTTTTTAATATTGTTACTATACATCATAATCATTAGATTATATTCAATCTGCCAGAGTTCATTTAACAAAAGAGCATCATAAATTGAAAAGACAAATTTTCCAGCTATTTTAAAGTTTATCTTATAAATGATCTCATGATGCTTTGGTGGCAACTCTTAATATTCGATAATTTAGTGAAATACCTCTGACTGGCAGCGAAGTAAAGTGTCAGGAAATATTTATGAATTAACCATTGAAGAATTATTGCGCAAAAAGACTGATATATAGAATGATCATTGGTATAATAATAGACTGATTCTACCAAGATGATCATTAAAATCCTCTTACATTTGATCTAATTCCAGATTCTACTGATTCTTCCTCAAGTAAATTTAACAATAAGTTTTGAAGACGGGTTAACTTAAATGTATTGCCTACTGTAAAATAAAGTCTTCGTAAAAGTCCATCATACGAAAAGTAATTATGATCAATCAGAACGTTTGGAAGTTCTAATTTTTCTGTTCAAAAAGATTAATTTTTGAAATATTTATTGACAGTTTATGTCTATAATTATCGGCCCTGAACGTAACTTCCATATTAAAACACAATTTGTTTATACATTAGAAATTGTTCTTAATCAATAAAATAGATTACTATTTTTAAATTTCAAATATTAAATTGTTAATTTTTTTAATTTAATTTATTTAAAGCAATAGCAAAGGAGTGAACGGATACCGAATTAATAAGTATATACAAATCTATATAATACCCTCAATTATGGTCGACTACTGCCAGTACCTATGAGCGACATGGTTAAGACTGAAACAAATGTCCATTTTATGTTTTCTGAGAAGATTATAAAACCAGTCAAGAAAAAGGATAGGTTTGGTCAATAAATGAAGAAAGAGTTCGTGTTTGTTCTCATTAACTAATAAATCCAAAAGTCAGTCGAAATTGCAGCTAATGGAACACTTGTTTATCGGTAAACGATTTGTGCAGTTCATTGTATCTATCAACGAATCTCGTCGAGGCAAACCAAGTTACATTTTTAAAGTGTACACATACACATATAATTCATTGAATTTAAGACATGGTTTCCAACATTTTTAATCTCATCATTAGCTCAATTTCCATTTGGATTATGGATACATTAGGCAATACATAAATTTTTTTAACAATTTACAACAATATTTTTTTAAAAAATAATATAAATTTAAAAAATTATAAAATAATTTATTAAATTAGTGAAAAAGACTTGTATTTATTATCTACCAAAAAATCGAAACAAAATGGAATTCCTTAACAAAAATAATGATGAGTTTAAAAATGTATCCAGGTGCATTGACTTTAAAATTCAAATCCATGAATTTTAATTTCTATATTTATGTATATTGTAAATGTTAGCAGCATTTATGCTTTTGTTGTTATTTGACATTTCAGAATCCGAATTCCTCTTTTCTCGTTAATTTAATAATTTCTCTAAAATTCATTTATTAAATTTTCTTCATATTTAATTAGAAACGGTCTTTGAAAACCGTCTTACGACCAGTGTATTACTATTATGGAACTAAATAATACAAGGTTTTTCGAAAAATAAAATTCGAATTTCGAAATAAGAATATAAGTGTTTTGTAAAAATAAAATTATCGTTGCATGTAAGTGCTTTAATATATCATATCCTAATTTCTTGATCAATTTCCATTAATGTTTTTAACATTTTGTATATACAATAATTTAGATTGTCATTTGTATTTTTTGTTTCCCATAAATATCTCGTAGAAATCTCAATGAAACTAGAGAATGAAATAATCTTTGAACATGAAAGATCCTCCTAACAGCAACTGGTTAATTACCCAAGTAAACTTTGGAAAATTATTTAATTATCGAACTGCACTTGGTCGAGAAAATTGAAAAATTGATCGAACTTAATCAGAATTAAGTAATTATATCTTTAAAAATGAATGAAATAGCTATTAAATATTTTAGTAAAGTTTAAATTTAATTCTTGATTTGAATAATTCAGAGAAAAAATATATCATCAGTATGATGATGTAAATATAAATATGTATATGTATTTGTGAACATATTGTTAATTTATTTTTAAAAAAAGTTTGTTTTAATATATTCTTGTAAAGCGGAATCACCGCACAATTTTTTAAATACAAAATTTTAAAATCAATCGTTGATTTTAACCAGTTTTATCAGCATGTCAGTACCGAACGTTGTTTGTACCGTTAACTGGAAATCCAAATTCGAATTAGTTCTCAATTACGAATCGGATGAATTAATGAAGAAAATTGACAAAAATAAAAAACTAGCGCCAGATTCAGACGATAAACCGATTGCGTCAAAAAATTAAAACAGAAATTGGGAAATTGAAATGGCCACATCTCTTGATTGCAAAAAAAATAACTATAGGCCGGAAAATCCGGATCAGCACTAATATTTTTTGCACATGGAAATTGCACAACACATTTACAAAGCACGAGAATACAATTAATAAATGAGCCTAAATAGGTTTTAATATGTGAAAAAGTCATTAAAACTTGTATTTTTATCCAGATATATTCAAGTATTACTTCCAAATAGAACTACCGGGTACCCTCTATTATTGGTCGAATAACACTTCAGATTCACAAAAATGAGCGATATTTAAATTGTAATAACTGAGTTACGGTTTATCAATTAACCCGTTAACTACCGCATTGTTTTTGGAGATTTGTTAATTTTATTGAAGTTTTAGACGTAACAAAGGTAATTCAGCATGAAAAAAATTTTAAAAAAGACTAAAAATATTTATTACATAAGAGTTACAAAATGAGTTTTTCGAACTACAAACAAGAGTTTTCAATCAATATTGCAGTATTATTATATTTTACTGATTGGAATTGGTTTTCATCACTCATCCACATCAAAATGAAGCTTATTGTAGTAAATTGGGAACAATTTGGTACGCATAATGATACATTACAGTCAAGGCACATGAAATAACTTCGTTCTCGAATTTGTTTCGCACTGCAAACAATACAATTTCTTCTACTTCGTTCTCTGCTCTTTGGATCTTGTGGAACATTGTCGGGAAAGTGACGAGCAACTAACCTCAAATGTGTAGGATCATTAGAAGGTCTACCAACTCTATTTCTCTCTGAAGGACCGTGTCTCTGGAGTATTTTATACCACTTCAATGTTTTCCTAATTGAAGCAGAGAATGATATCTGCATGTCAGTTTCATCAACAGCTCCCATTCCATGACTAGAGCGGGCTTCATAATTTCTGTTCCGTTTGATCTATCAATTTTCCACTGTTCAAGAAATTTGTACTTTTTACAGTCAATAACATGTAGACATCTCGTTTGCCTTTCCATTTCATTGGTAGAAGAGCTGAAGACGAAAACCATTGAACATCTCCTTTTCGTGATTTTCCAGTGAATTTTGGCAATCCTTTACGATTTTTTCTCACTGTTCCACGTGCTCCAGTTTTGTTCTGATGCAATAAATTGAATAGAGTTGGACTCGAGTAATATTTAGAAAAAAACCGCATTAAAAAATTCCTCATCATTCAAAAGTTATAAGCCGTAAACCCATATACGGGTCTCCGGTAGTCAACGGGTTAATTTAGACATAAAATGTGATTGAAAGATTATTTTAAGGACTTGATCACTTTGACATCTTTGCGAGACGTTGTAGTTATTAAATCGAAATTTGATATACAAGTATTTTGAAATTTTTTGGTCAGGGGTTTGTCTGACAATTATTGTGTGTTGTTATCTCCCGCTTAATGTAATTATTGGTAAGACGAATTAAATCAAAATTATTTAATGATATAATGAATATATGATAAATAAATGTATGTTTTAATCCAATAAGTACCAGACCTTTTTCTTAAAATTTTGCATAAAATTTACTTATTATGGTGAATTATTGACTCAATATCTCCTCATCTAATTTTGGGAAATGAAAGATAACAGGTGAGGCAATAGGATGAAAAACTTACTAGTAGATAATGACTAAACTTCCTGAAAACTCATATGTACAGGGTGCGCTAAAAAAACCGACCACTTTAAATTTGACAATTATTTTGTTTTCCGTTCAAAAAAATTTATTCAAAACATAACAATATCAAAAAAACGGAATATACAACTTATTTGTTTTCAAAATGTCCGCCATTGGTATCAATACACTTTTGCAATCGCTTCGGGAAGTCATCAATCGCTTTATGAATCATTTTCAACGGTAATTCATCCCATGCCTCCTTCAGACTCTTTTTCAACGACTGTATGGACTGTCACGGTTTTGAACACGCTCTTCCTCCAGTCAACTCCAAATGCTATAGTCCATCATGTTCAAATCTGGGCGACACGGAGGCCATTCACCATTGGCTCTTTGTGAGTTAATGTCAACAGAAATGAAGTTTGGGTTTCAACAGCCTTGTGGGACGGGGCGACATCTTGCTCGTCTCCAAACGCCTTTCTTGCCCACTGAAAAACTTTATCTTTCAACATTTCTCGATACACCCGACTATCAACTTTGACACCTTCGGCAATGAACACAGGAGGTGTCTTGCCCTTTGACCAATGGATCCTGGTCCAAACCATGATTTGCTTCGGCTTTTACTGGCGGGAGATGATGCACTGCTCCAGTGGGAGGGGCTAAACTGACCAATCGCGATGGTTTTGGGAGTTGAAGCTTTGTAAGTCTTTGAACAACTTTTCATCAGTGAAGAGGATTGAGCGATGTCTTCCGTCCGCGAATCTTCTTTTTAACCTTTTGCATCGATCCAGGCTTTTTGTTGAGCATTTTGGTTCAAAAACTGCCCCTTAGCCTTTTTTCTTGACTTCATTCCAAGGTCTTTGTGAAGGATGTTCCGGACTGATCCATCTGATATGCACAATGCCTTACCAATCTCTCTGGTCGAGTTCTTGCGGCTGTTTGAGTTTCGCTTGATTCTTCCCTTGACGCTACGCATGTTGACTTTCGTTCTCGCCGTTCTGGGTCGTCCACTTCCAGGTCTACGCTCATTTATACCAGTTTCATTGAATCTGGAAATTATATCATGACCTATGGTTCTTGGTACACCTAGCGATTCAGCAATTTGGCGCTCGGATTTTCTTTGTAGATGTAACTTTATAATTGCTTTCCTGTATTCAGACATGCTTAGAAACAAATACAATAAATTGATATGTATAAATTTATTTAGAGTGACAAAAAAACAAAAATACAATGCGAAAAAAAGCAAAATAATTGTCAAATTTAAAGTTGTCGGATTTTTTGCGCACCCTGTAATTTCAGAAAAATTAATAAAAATTGACTGATCCTCATTAGGGGCCTAGGATCCTAAATGAGTTAATATTTAGTTTGTATCAGAGGATAAATAAAAATTTGTCGTCACATTATAATGTTTCTCAAATAAATGGTTTTCAAAGAAGAGTTTTGCGTTTTTGATAAGCAGACAGAAATGTGCGAAAATTAGCATTTTAAAACGTATATTTTTATATTAAGACGGTTAAAAAATTATATAATTAAAACCAAATAATAAATATCAATATGTATTAAAATTAAAAAATGTATTTTATAAAATGAAAATTTCCCATACCTTTGAAGAATGAGACAATTTTGTCGTTGTGCTTATTTTTGACTTCTTAAAGGAATCCGTTGTCAATCGCTGTCGAGAGTGAATTCTCTCGGTTGAATTTGTATTTAATTCTGAACTTAACTCTTTTCTCATGTATTCCTAGGTTCAATTTGAGAGAAGATAATAATTAAAGAGAACTAAATAACTTCTTCATAATGGATATCATCTAAAGACTCTTCTTCACATATGCCATCATTGTCTTCGTCAAATTCATTATCTTCTTCGTCTTCTTCATCCTCGTCTTCGTCATCATCTTCGTCGTCGTCTATAGCTTCAATTGTGCTATCTTCCAAGTCCCGCAGACTGAGTTCCCGTAAAAGTTCACCGCAATATTCATCTGTAAACAAAAGACCATCGCCTTTGTTTTTGCTATTGAGAATAGTCAATCTCGTTCTTTCATTGGATTCTTCTTGTTTCCGATTATTCAATGGGGTGTTAGGTATTCTTCGTAATTGTCGTTTTCGAAAAGTATTGCCATAATCTGCTTTTAAACTGATAGCATCGGGACCAAATAATGTTTTGACTAATATTTTATTTAAAACGAAGAAAATAAATAGATATCAAGGAATAGTAATTCTAACATGGCATTTCAGGTTTACTTCCAAGCATATTAAGCAATAGTCTATTTGGTTCTTTCAATCGAGTTTCTTGATTGAAAGATGAATGACGTATAAGAAAATCAAGCAAATGCTATAATAACATGTATTATTCATAATTATTAAAGTAAAGAAACTAACTAAGTTGTTACTAGCACCATAATCTATTGTTGTTTCAGGCTTGCTCAAGTTGACATCTGTCGAATTACTTCTAACCACTCCGGTATCCACCTTTTCAACGGCAACAGACTCAACAGATGGAACATGAGATTCTGTGTGAGTCTTTTCCTCTACAACTGACTTAGATCGATTAAAATCCATTGAGTGAGCCGGAATATTTTCAGTTTCTGCAGCTGGAATCAAATGTTCAGTACCGGATACCTCTGAGTTATTTATTAATTTATTGACAAAATTTGATTTATATAAAATCATTGAAGCTTTAACTTTTAAAAATAAGAGTACACAATATTTAAATTTGAAATATACTGTCATTCTTTTAATATTTTATACAGAACTTTTTTAATCCTTTGGCCACTCCTGAAATTATTTTTTGTATTCAGTAATATTAACAACCATTATGTTTCGGATATTGTTCCTTATACCTTATACCGATATAATGGGCAGTCTTGCCCATATATGCGGGATTACAGCCATTATATATACATTTATAATCCATATTTGAATACATGCTAAATAGAGAAGCATATTTATTTCTGAAAATATTCTGAAGTTTACAAATTTTACGATGATGAAATAATCGCTATTTTGCAATATAAAACAGTGTAAAACTATTTTAGAAGTGACCTGAAAATAACGGAAATTCTGGCTAAATGTCGCAAAAATACCAATATATTTTTATAATTACTAATAGTGTGCTCTTTTTATTAAAGATCTGTCATTATTTGGTCTGTTTTTTTGAAAAATACAATTTTTACAAACATAGTGAAGAAATAGAATAATTATTATAATTTTTACCAGATTTATTTAAATAATTTATAATATAAGGTTCTTCTAAAAAGATTCAATATATCCATTTACGATTATTATCCGAAACAGTTATTTAAGAATTTTTAATTTCGCTATTATCAAACTTCACAAACCCTAATGATTATAGATACTTTATACACATTTTTAATATAATACCTCATTAATCATTTATTTAATTTAAGATATTAACGGATAATAATATATCATAATAATAATAATAATATCTTAAATAAAATAATTTGTTTCCCTTTGAAAATAACTTTATCAAAAAGTAACATTAAAAATGTAACTAACAAATACAATTACTGATGATGGAAAAGGAATTTCCGAAACATGTACCATAATCGTTTTCTTTAAAAAAGATATAACAAATTTATTTTTCGAATATATTAAATTAGTGCTCACAGGACTCAAATAACATATTATATATATATGACCATTATTACTCATTAGAAACAGAATTTCGATGGGAAACTCGAAAAACATTTCTATTGCAGAAATAAATTTCATTCATTTATAATTATTTGTTTAGAAATGGTTCTCGTACAAAATCGATATGGATAGCAAAATTCTTCGCACATGGTTTCCAAACGATTTAGATATAAAGTTATTCAGTTGACTTTGATTAGTATAGCACTTTATTATACTTTTAATGAAAGGGATTAAAGGGGGAACTTTAGAGTCTTTTGTTGAGTATTCTCTTTTACTTATCGAAAAATCTGCAAAACTCGATCTCAATCAAATTAGATTCTTCTGAGACGCATCCCGAAATATCACAGTTGCTATTTCATATTAATTTGGCTTCCAATTCCTACAGTTAACACTGATTTTTGGTTCTGTTCAGATATGAAGAATCTCATATACAATATAAATACATACACATAACTAAAATTTAAATAAATATAATATTTAATTGTATGAGATATGTGAGGAAACAACTTTAAAATTATAGGATTTTTAAAATTTAAAAATGGAGTGCGAATGGGATCTATAGGGGTGAACCAAAAGTCTTTTCGTATTTTTTATAAAAAATTTAAACATAATTTTACAACAAATAAAAAACATTTAAGTTTCAAAGTAAAGGCCATTTGAATCTATAGTTTGAACCCATCTATGGGCAAGTTGTGCGATCCCGCTGCTGTACCAATCCTTGTTCTTAGAAGCGAAGAACTGGTGACACCCGTTTACGACCTCGGCCAGATTATTGAAGCTGCGACCACGAAGAAAGTGTTGAAACGCTTTTCGGCTTGAATTTGTGTCAATTCATGAGGCAATTCTCGACATCGTCTATTGACCTTGTCAAGAGCGTAAAGGTATCGTATAATGGATGTTTGAGGAATATCGAGTTCGGCCGACAATCTGCGAGTACTTATCGACGGATTTATCTCGACGGCTTCACGAATTGCTCCGGAATCTACGGTGATAGGTCGGCCTGAACGTGCATTGTCTCCGAGGTCAATGTCGCCTTTGTTGAACCTTTTGAACCAATTTTGTGAAGTACGATTTGAGACCACATTATCGCCTTCAACTTCGCATATCTTCTTTGTTGCTGCAGTTGCGTTTAAGCCCTGTTTCCAGTAATGGCGTAAAAGAACACGAATTTCAAAATTTTCCAT
>MQRK01235066.1:0-12009 GCA_001938485.1 Girardia tigrina
AATTATCAATTTAGAACGATGTCGAATGACGAGAGTTTTGCTGAGAGTTGTCCAAAAGACAATTCTGATTGTAATGAAAATAAAAGTTTGAAAACCCATGTTGGTGTTCTTAATACTAATTATCATATTATTCATCAGTCTGTGCAACGTCATTAATTGATTTAGTTTTCTCAATGTCAAATACTTCACGATTTTTGCCCACATAGAAATTCCTCACATCACTTAGGATTGTTAAATCAACATTCGTCTTTTTATTCGAATCATCGGAATCATTAATATTTTCAAATTCAGAACTCTATTTACCAAAAAATCTTTATCTCCCCGAGCTGAGACTCTTCAGCGCAATTACAGTTAGCCATTTAAACCTCATTATCAATGATCGAGGCCATTTCAGAGTTAAAAACTTTCATTAACAAACAATTAAAAGACAATACTTTTTTACACCACTTTCCATTTTTTACTTGTAAACGTAATTCCAAATTGATCATTTTTATCACACACAAATACAAAGATTCAAATCGTGATCTGCCAACAAAAGTCACCTTTTTATCAAAAATTAAAATTGTTCACAAAAAATCAAAAACCAATAATTCGACACCGCATTCCAATTTTTCAAATAAATTTTTAATTTTTTGAGATTTTTAAATGCACAAATCACTCTCCTCTGATTGGATAGACAATCATAAACACTGACATGCCCCATTCTGGTTGGCTCTCCCATCAGAAAACATGCTCAACTAATGAACAATAATTGCAACGTAATTTCTCTTGATAAAAAAATAATAGTTACGTTGCGGTTCTTTCTCTCTTTTAAATAATAGTTTTTTATTCAATTTTTAATAATTATTTGATTTCGATTTATTTTTGTAATTATTTTGATTATAATTAAAATTTAATTTTTAATACATAAATAATAATAACACACAAACTAAAATAAATATAATGATGAAAATAAACAATATTATAAAAAAATTACAATATTGCACTGATTTTTAAAGTATAAATCATTCAAGTATGTACTGATCGTATTCGGTTCAATTGTTGACCTCGATACTTTATGATTTACTACGATTAATAAAGCATGACATGAACTAAGAATAGCATTTTCGAGATCAAGACTTTATCTCCACTATTCGGAGGTGTGATCAGTTAGTAGGGTATTTTAAGGATAATTCGGTTTACACACTCCAGCTAAAGATCAACTGCAAAATCTTGAATTGTCAAATAATTTAGTTTTTTTTACAATTCGTATCAAGTCATAGCAAGTCAATGAAACAGTACTTATTTTTGTCATCAAGATTATTAGAATTATTAAACAATCAAAAGTTTATTTAAAATACATTTTATGAATTCTTTGTAATCATAAATTATGTAAGGTGGTAAGGTGCTAAGTTTTCAGCTTGCTCTAGTAGACCTTGATACACATGGGTCTAAATTAATCAAAATCACTCGATTAACTCTTTGAATACCGAACTAATTTTTTATATTAAATAAATATTTTGAAAATGATTAAATAATTGATAAAAAAAGGAAAAGGATAAGTTTTTTTTAAAAAATAGACAATATAGATGATGCATAAGAATAAACCTATTATATACAATTGGAAAACAAATAACATGTTTCTTATTCTTATTTATCTAACTAGATTTTTTTTAAGGATTGCATGGAATGTGTTGTGTCATTGGTAGACAGAGGTTTTAAAAATTATCGTTACTATCCTTAAGTTTTTAGTTAAAAATAAAAGTAAAAGTTGTGAAGTTTGTAAATTTGGATTTGTGCGATATTATTATTTGATAAAACATATTTAATTAGATTTTTTAAGTCAGTTAAAGTAGGGTACTTAAAATATAAATGATTGAAATTCATAACAAAATTATTTATTTTTCAGCTAATCCATCTAGGTTTAATCAATCAATTAAATCGATGTTTCGCTTTCTAAACTTGTTGTTAAACCAACAGAAAAGTTTGTTTCTTTTCTCGGTATTATGAACACTTAAGATTTATCAAAATTGGTACACTAAGTATTGTAATATTTTAAAATTTTTCTCAAGCTTCCAATTTATAAATCTGGAAAAGTCACTTTGTTTTCATTAATGTGTTTAATTTAATTTTTAATCATTTATTATTTTATCGTGAATGTTTTATTACTGAATTAATTCTACATTAATTCTGAATTAATTCTAAATTTACTTTTAATTTCAAAATGGAACTATTATTCATATTTTTTCTATACATTTTGATAATTACTTTATTAGTTGCTTTATATAAAAATTTTATCCCATAAATCATTATTATTATACAATATTAATATTTAATAATAAAAATTCCAAAATTTTTATGATTTATTCTGTTTTAAATATTTAACCCTTCGAAACTCAATATCTTAAAAACAACATAAATATTGTATGAAACAGTAGCTTTTTGTAAATAATGAAACACTTATTTTTTGTTTTTATTTATTTTTAACATAAACATATAAAAAATTATAAAAAAGGGAGTGTTACAGTTCTGTTACCTTGTGTTACAACGCTACAAAAATAAAATGGTACAACAATATTTCAATTTATTTTATATAACTAAGTAAATAAAATCCAAAATATTCAATTTACCTTTGTGTTTTTTCAAAAATATCAACAATATCAATAGCACAAATATTTTTATTTTTTAAAGAAATTTGCATGCGCGCACTCCACATAATATAATAGAGAGAACTGTCAAATTCATCATCCTACCACCAACGCCACTTGTAGGTACTAATAAATCACCGATGTTGTATAGATCAGTGTGTAACTGATATGCAGCAGTGATTTAAAATGTGATATGTTAATTGTTAGAGATCCTGTAACAGTTACAACGGTTTGTTACAGAAGTGTCACACTATGTTACGAAGGGTTACAAATCATTAACAATCCATCACAGCTGTTAATTTTAAAAGAACATATTTTTACGTTTAACTTCTTGAACATTTTACTATTTTCTTACTCAATCATTATTGGTTATTAATATTTGCAAATATTATTTATTTATTTACCGATAAAAAATTTTTATTCAAAATATCTTTATTAAAAATTTACAGAAATAAAATTGCATATTGCTTTAAATTTCGATGTTATACAAGACGCGGTTTCCGACAAAGAATTAATGATACATTAATGTATTAATTAAAATAAATGAAATTAATATTTCTTATTTAAAAAAGAAAAAAATGTTTTTTAAACTATTGAAATTTTAAATATTTTTTTTATTATTAACTGATTAATATTGTTTTATCAATATTTTTCTTTAATTTTTGAATCATTTTATTATTGTTTAATTTTTAAAGATATTTATGACACTGTTTATATAAGATATTTATTTAGAAATGGTTGAATGGTGCCAAATCAATAAAGAAACAATTAAAAGGTTAATTCATTTATTTGTGAATATTTTATTTTATTTTTGTGTTTTATATTTTAACAATATTTGATCAATTTATGCATATTTATATTTCAATGTTCATAACAAAACAACCTTACATGAGGTAAATTGGGTTTCATGAAATAAATATAATCAGAAATTAAAAAAAATATAATATTAACAGAAACAGACAATATAAATTTTATTAGTTAAAATAAATTAATTTTCTCCCTCATTACCTGAATTTTATTCTCGACTGTTTATCTTTTCTACAAGCGTTGTGGAATGATGATTTACCTCTAGTGTACGGGGGTTAAGGTTATATTTCAACGTTAGGAAACTCACAACTTTATATGTTACTGTCAGGATTGTTGTTTTCATTGATATTATTTTTTTAAATAAGCATTTGATGATGATGATAAGATAATATAAATGAAAGTAAATGTTTATCTTGTAATATATATTAGGAAAAATAAAGTCTTTTACTGAATGCTTATAATATGCAAATGTGTTAATATGAAAACTGTAAATGTCCTATTTGGATATGATGTGGTTCGCTTCGGGTGGTTTGTGATCTCTTTTAGATGGAAATCATGCTTTATTTGACAGAATAATTGACTAGGATATGAAAAAAGCCGCTTGACTTTTCAATTGTCTAAAGCTACTTGTTTAACTTTTAGTTTACTAATTATTTATCGGTTTAAATACTTTGAAATGAAATATTCAATATTTTCATAAAAAATTGTATAACCAATTTTTTTTAAAAAAATCGATAATTTTTTAACCCTAAAAATGTTTGATGTCCATTTAACATTCATTCGTACAACTTATAGTTCTGTTTCAATATAAATATTTTTTTAAAATAATTTTCGATTTACATAATATTTTTGGATTTGTTTGTTTTCAACATTCCTGATCTTTTCAATAATTGAAAAATGCGGCTGACAATTTCTTGAAAATATAAAAAAAATTGTCTTACTGCACAGCATTTTTCATTCAATGTTTTGATAACTGTTTGACACGATTTACTGAATTTTGAACGAATAATGTAACATATTTATTAAGAAATTTAAAAAATTTTTAATTTAATATTTATTAAATTTAGATTTCAATAAAAATTAATGCTGTTTTATTTATTTATTAATATTTTTTTATAATTATTAATAATACTTTCTTGTTTCTGTTTCTGTTTCTGTTTCTATTCTATTATTTTATCTTAAAATTCATTTATAAAGTTTTTACATTTGAAATTAGCTCTGTTGAAAAGGTTATAAAATTTTGATATTCCATCTATTAATTTTATTTTCTTGGAAATGTCAGAATTTTTAAGCCTGTAAACGTTTTAACGATCGGTGAATATTTTTCATAAAATTTTTAAATATTGATGATTTGTAAAAATTATCAAATTAATAAGCTTTCAATTTTATGCTTACAATTATGTTGATAAAATACTAGAAATAACAATTCTTATTAAGTTAATGTCTCCGTTTCGTCTGTGGATAACTCATAAAATAGGAATCTTTACATTAAAGAAATTTTATTTATAAATAGGTAATTCAGACGTTTTAAGGTAACAAGAAATGGTCAGTCTTCTTTAACATGTTAAATCTATTCGAGAACCATACTTCAATTTATACATTTATAATCATACTAATCATTCACTCGGGTAACATGTTAAAGCCACTTTCAGTCATTTCTATAGTTCTTAAATAAATGTCGTTCGTAACACCTGAAACATGGATTATTTTGTCTTTTTCTTCATTGTTAACAGTTTCTATCTACAGCCTCTTTTTTCTTTTAACAAAATAGTCACCGGTTACACATATTAAAATCTGGTGAATATAGTACTTCCAAGAGTTTTCTCACTTCTTGTTTCCGAAGGAAATCTTTAGTTTTGCGTGCCGAAAGAAGTATAGAATAAACAATTTCGAGAAGAATATATTTCAATCTTGTTTGGTCTGATCAAAGTTTGTATCATCTTTCATCAGTTTCATGAAGTTGATTATGTAATTAACATCCACTGCATGTTCTGCTGCTATCACTACAAATAAGTTCTTGTCACAGCTGAAAATCGAGGTATAAGACATTGTCTGACAGGTCTTGGGTATTTCTCATTGAAGGATATACAAGCCTTGTTCTTCACCTTTTTATAAACGGGATCAAAATAAATCCAAGTTTAACGTAAGGCTGGTATTTAAAACTATTTAAGATTAGCATATATTTGCTTCTTTACTTATTATGATAACGATTATGATAAACATTAATAGGATCGCAATTTTAAGTATTTTCTGTCACTATATTATATATTAAATATGTTTATAATTATAATTATTATCAGTAAAGGGTAATTTACGTTTTTAAAAAATGACATAAAAATAGTTTTTATGGAAATGTTTTGAATATTTTGTTTTTTATTGTTCTTAATAATAGAAAACATTTATTTATTAATTTTTTTCATATTTAGGGAGCCAGCCTTTCATTTTTTATTTTAGAGTCAAATTTTATCCTAATAATCCAAATCAAATTAAAGAAGAATACACAAGGTTTGGTTTTTGATGTATTTTTATTATAATTTCTTTTTAATTATCAAATCCAAACTTGTGAACAATCAAGAATAATCTATTAACTCTCTTTTAATGAAATCCATAGGAATCATGTTTCATTCAATCTTTGAACTTCTTTAATTATTTGTGAATATTTCAATTATTAAAAATTTTTAATGATAAAGTAATTTTTTTAAATTTGAAAGAAGTGTAATTAATTATTAATTATAAAAAAATCTTTAGTACTACATTTTATTAAATCACTCGCTGGCAGTTACATGATATATGTTCAGATATGTACCATTATCATGTATGACTAGCTACGTTTTGTCCCAGAGTGGGTTAATGATAATAACATTTCCAGCCGCATTAGCAAATCTGAAAGTCAGAAAAAAACATAATAAACATCAATGATATTGTTGCCGGTGCTTGTTAAATACTTCCTATTATTCGAATATTACTACTAGATAAATCATTTGTTAAGAGAACTCATTCATTTGATAGAACATTTATTACATTGACAAGTTTGATCATCTCTATGACAATCAATATTGTCGCTCGCACTTAAATCCATCACTCAATGTTTAATACTCCTCCTTACACTTTAAACTAACATGAAGAAAATTATTTTATTTAAATTATTTAACTTAAATTTTATTGGCTAAAATAAAATTACTTTTTACAATCATTTTAAACATTAATTTGATTTTAATTTTTAAAAATTTACAAAAATAAAATCAATAAAATTATTTAAAATTTACAATAATAAAAATTAAAAATTTGAATATTAAATCTAAATTTAAATAAATTACTTTCAGAATATAAAAATTAAAATATTAATCATCCATCTGATTAGGAGAGGCACAATCCCAAATCATCGCACAACATTTAAACATGCAAATACTACAAAAAAACATCAACACATTAAATATTACTCACATCATTAATGTACCATCTATACTAAATAATATTTTTTGAGAATTATGATGCATAAATTAATACATAAATTAATATGATGAAGTTTTATCAAGGTATTACCAGTAGTGACTGGCGAAGTTTAAAAATAGAACAAAACATATTTTATATTGATTCTAACAGATTTCTTTGTTTTGAAAATTAATTTTCACTTTAAATTATAGTTTATCTAATTTTCCTTTTTGACTGTGAGAAATGTTATCTTAATTATATGTTGTGTGATCGTAAAACGTTTCTTAGTTCTTTCGTCATCCATAAGCTCATTTTTTGTTATATCAAACGGGAGCAGGACGTTTTGGTACCACTGTTTTGGTCATTGGTATATTTATTTATATGATCTTGTATTGGAAATAACGAAAAAGTTGTGTAAATAATCTGAATATTGAGATCAGTTTGAAACTGTTGTGATATAAATAAATTTTCAATATTCTCATTCACAAGCTATCGCGACTTTTATGTTGAAGACTCTGAAAATCGTGCCGGCGTATGACATGCGCGGGGATTTTTCCATTTGGATCGAACGATACCGCGAGTGCACGGATACGCTCAAGGAGAACAAGCTAGTGATGCTGCCACTGGCACCGACGGGCGAGGCTTCAGTCGTATTCCGGGGATTCAGTGACGTGACGCGGCAAGATTTTGAGAAGAGCACAGCCGCACTTACAGAAGCGTTCGCCCCAAGCCCGAGGCTATCATGGGTGACTTTTGCCTCCCGACGGCTTGCTCCCGGTGAGGGCGTAGATATTTTCATGTCCGATTTGAAGCGGTCAGTGGCTGTCATCTGTGGCAACGGAGGCAACTGGGAGGCTTTTGTGGCTCAGGCGTTCATAAATGGGGTGTCCGAGGAAGCCATGAGAAGTGTGGAGGCCGAGGTGCTGGGCAAAACGTTGGATCTGGAAACTTTGGTTTGGTTGGCTCGAGTGCATGTTAAGGCAAAACGTGAACCCACTGATGAGACATCGACAACTGCACGGCCGTTGGATCGTTGAGGTGATTGCTTTCCGAAATGGGTGTCGAAATGTGGTCTCGGTGCGCGAATCGACCCAGTGGAAATGGTATCTTTGAACGCTGCCATCGGACCTTCAAGCGCATGGCGGCGCGAAGTTGGAAGCCAGTCTACGATATGGTTGCGTGGTACAACGCCACTCCAAATTCGATGGGCGTGATTCCAGCGTCCACAGAGTTTGCACAACGGCGGCGATTGCCGCTTCTGGTTGATTTCGCGAACAAGTTTCCAAAGGACATTGGAATTGTGCAGACAAGGAATTTACAAGTTGGAGACACTGTGTTCGTGAAACCGGCGAACGCGACGTGCATGACTAAGTGGAGACAAGCAGTCGTGAGCGGGTTCCGCAAACCCCATCAAGTCGAGATTGACGGGGTCCCGTTCCACGTGTCACACATCAGACGCGTGCCCGAAGGCGGCTCAACAATACAAGCGGAGGGTTTATCGAGCTCGAGCGGTCCCCAGATCGACGAATGCAGGTGATTGTAGTGAAAGCTCAGACAAGGAGGACGAGCAGAGATTGAATAGCGTAACGGACGCTGTTAAAAACAGCCAGACTCAATCTGACGAGGCCGAATCGAGCGACCTTTCGGCCGGCGAGATTTGCAGATTATGTGTGCGCAGGAGTGACAAAACCAGATCAGAGCGCTACTTTCCAGTGCACAGACAGCGTATGCGTTTGTACCTTGAAGGCAAGAGAGAGTGTAGTGGAAATAACGGAAAAGTTGTGTAAATAATAGAAATATTGAGATCAGTTTGAAACTGTTGTGATATAAATTAATTTTAAATATTCTCATTCACAGATCTATTTATATGATACATGTGATCTATATGACTTATTTATTTGTATGATCTGTTATGCCGAATTTCTATAAATTGTATAATATTTAAAATATTCAATTATGAAAAAATATGTATTTAATATGAAAAAAAATCAATTTAATATGAAAAAAGGTATTCAATATGAAAAATTATCAATTTAATATGAAAAATTATCAATTTAATATGAAAATTATCAATTTAATATGAAAAAGGTATTTAATATGAACAAAATCAATTTCATATGAAAAATTATCAATTTGATAGGAAAACAAGGTTTTAACAATACACGTTTGTAATTCCGCTTACCACCAAAGAAGAATTATAAATAACTATGCATAAAAATTTTAGATTTTGAGTCTATTTGACATTACAAATTAAGATTTTTTTTCATATCAAATTGATAATTTTTCATATTAAATACATATATATTCATAAATGAATTTAAAAAAATTTTTATTCGGTGAAAATTGCCTAATTCACGAATTCGTCAATTAAACAAATTTGACATAACAGATACTCTTACTACAGCTAAAAATTTTATAAATAAATATACTGTAGCAACAAGACAATGAACAGTTATATTTGAAATTAAAATCTGAATCGGAAATCAACCGATTTAAACAAATACATGACATATACCACGGACGAAAACAGTGGTACCAAAACGGCGTGGGACCAAAACGGCGGTACCAAAACAGTATGTACCCTATCAAACATTTGTTAAAAAATATTGTTCATTTATTGTCATATGAAGTCACGATCCTTAAACGCATTCTTTACAGTTTTCTGTTAGACGGGGGGACACGAATTGGAAATTAAGTTAAAACAATCTGTTGGCAGTTAAAAACCGTAAATCAAAATACCTTTATCAAATTTAAGAAAAGTAAGTGCCAGATATAGAAACATTTCAAATGACCAGATTATTTAATTGTTTTATTGAACAAAATTTTTTATTTCCTTGTATATTCCGTATAAGCTATTAATTTTTAATTAGGATATACTCGTTTTTTTTTATTTTTCTCAGATTACACCCATAGATTTGCGGCAAGTATCTGTTCTAGTCTTTGCTAGCACTCGGTGCTGTAATTAATATCCAAATGAAAACAATGCTATTCTATTTCATATGAAATTATTGCACGATAATTTTAGGTGAGTGTAACGATAAATACTGTGGTAGGTAGTAAATTTTTATCAATTTAAAACTAGGTGGTAAATTACGGCAGTCATTCAACTATAAAACATGTTATACTTGCAAGTGTTTCTTCTAAAGTCATTAAAACATAAATGCATCGAAGAGAAACTTCTACTGAAAAAAAATATTTTTTGGGGACTTTTGTGTTGAAAATTTTTATGTTTTGGATGAGTCCTGAGGAAGACCCAATGCTTCACCTGAATAATTTGCTGTTGTAAATTTGTTGTTGTCTTTGTAAAAATTAATCTTCAAACAACTTTCAACTCTCTACGTCTATTACAACTGCCTTCCGTTTTCCGGTCATTATTAATATGAGGGGTTAGTTTAAATTTAAGTTTCGCCAAAATAATTTATTATTTTTTTGATTTGAAAATTTAAGTAAATTAAAAAATTAAATGTAGAGTAAAAATATGATAAATAAATACTTATTTAAAATATGTTTACAGTAATAACAATTGATATATTTTGATAAAAGTTATGAAATAATTGTAAATTTAAATTAATTTGTTTTTATGATAAAGTTTCGTAGAAAAATGTAAATATAATTTGAAGTTTATATTTCGTAAATTTTCAAAATTTAATCGAAAAAATTTATGAATTAATTTTGGGCGAAATAATTGAATTAATAAGAAATTTGTTTAGGTATGTGAATTGTTGATATTAATAAATTTGTGGTGTTAAATTATGACTTCATAATGTGATAATAATGAAAGTGGCATAAACGCTACTTACATGGCGAACAACGCTGCTTTGGACAACTTCACGAACCAATTACTACCTGAAAAGTTCTGGAAAGGTGACAATGTTGAGACGTTCATAGAAGAATGTGAAACATTCTTTCAATTCGCGGGAGTGGCAAAAGCGAAACAGGACGTTATTGTCTTGTGTCTGTTGGACAGAGACATAAAGGAAAAATATAAGACCGTCGACAAGTCGATAAGTAGTTATAAAAATCGACTTCGAAATGCATTTAGTAAGACATCTTCGCTATTTGAGGATTCGTCTGAAGCTGGCCGATATAGGATGAAGGAGGATATACCTGAAGTTTTTTTCGAAAAAATAGAAAAGATGGCAGAAAGAATTATGCAACATAACATGTCAAAAGAAAGCATAGTGGAAAAATTATTAATGAACTATTGTGATGGAAACATTATTAATGAACTGTTGTGATGATATGGATATCAAGAAAGAAGTTCGGATGAATAATGTAAAAGGAGTGGAACAAATAAAAGAAAAGATCAAAATGATACACGAGATTAAGAATATAGAGGATCAGATAAACGTAGTGAGAAAGAACAGAACACAGAACAGACCCAGAAGTTGCAAGGATGCTGTGACTCAAAATAATAATAGATTTGAATGAATAGATCAACGAATAATAATGACCAAGGTTGGGGTTACAATCAACGACAATATAGAGATAGAGAGGACAGGAGAAGATGAGACAATAGATGATCAGTAGCGAACATTGAAGAAGAATATGAAGAATCGGTAATAGAGGAAGATTACCCAAAAGACAGAGCTTCGACAGAAGTGGAGCCAGTCGGGGCAATAAACTAATAAATATAAAGGACTCCCAAAATGTTGGTATTTATAGTAAAAGTAGTATAACAGATATTATAGACGTAATGAGTGACAAATCAAAAAATATTAAAGCGCTAGAATGGAACTTAAATGATAAAGTTCGGAAGTTTATAAAAAATGATGTATACGGAGATAATTGTGGAAAATGTTTAGTTGAACCAGTAGAGGACAGAAATACTAGCGAAGAAATCAGGATTTTAACCATAGAAGAATGGAAAGCTGAAAATATCGTATACAACAAAAATCAAGGTCGACCAAGTGTAAAAGTAAAAATACAACATATCAAGGAGGACTGTTTATTAGACACTGGGGCTAGAGTGAACGTCATGAGCAAGACGATTTTTGACAAACTAAAGGATGTGAAATTGGAATTAGCAGATATTAAATTACACTGTGCTAATAATAGTCCACTAGAATGTATTGGTAAGATATCAGTGAATGTAAATATCAAAGACAAACAGAGAAATATAACGTTCATAGTTGTAACTGAC
>MQRK01235066.1:36902-63512 GCA_001938485.1 Girardia tigrina
TCGCCACCCACCATATTCACCGGATCTCGCACCCACGGACTACCACTTTTTCCAAAGCTTGGACAACTTCTTGTCGGGGAAAAATTTCACTTCTTCGAGGGCTGTGAAAACGGCCTTTCTAGAATTCATTGACTCTCGTGAATCAGTGTTTTATACTAAAGGGTTAAATGTGTTACCATTGAAATGGCAACAGTGTGTTGACAACATGGGGGGATATTTTGATTAAAAATAAAATGTTATTATTTAAAAAAAATCGATTTACATTTTACTTTAATTTTGACCCGTTTCATATCGAACAACCTAATATGATACTGATTTATTCTGTCTTCAGACATCGTTACTACAAAATAATCTAATTATAGACAAATACATTAACTTTAAAATTAAAATCAAGTTTAATAAAAATAATTGAAAAAATATAAATATTTATATACAAGAATTTCAAATGAAATCAATTTTTATTTATTAGGATACATCTACGTCCACAGACAAACGAACTCCATATTTTATTCGACTCGCCGGCGGTATAAATTTTCCCAAATCTAAATCTCCAATTTCATCTAATGGTATTATAAAAAAAGGAAATTTTGATCGCAGTAACAGTGCCGATAAATTTTATGATAATGATTTAATAATAAAACTGCGATGTGATCGTAACCGACGATTTGGATTTACAATCCGCTGCACATCAGATCGGGGATCTCCGATAATCATAAACAATATAGGTAAGAATACACCTGCTGATACGTGTTTCCCAAGGTTGAATGTTGGTGATCAATTGTTATCAATTAATAATGAAAGTGTTGATCAATTTAGTCAAGATGAGGTTAAAAAGTTATTTATCAATATTTGATTAATGTCAAAACAGGTTATATCAATGATAAAGAAGTGTGCTGAATCGGCTTATGGAGATGTCACTCTCAAAGTGCGACCTACCAGTCAGTATTATTTTTATTTTCAAAAGTCTAATGATAATATTTTGTTCTTATATTTTTGTTTGATATATTAAATATTATTCTATCGTTTTAATCCAATTTATAATAAACATAATTGTGAAGCAAATGTTCTTTATTCCAAGTTCTTTAAATACTTTTTCGGTCACTGTTTTTTAATAAATATTTCATTTAAAGTGATTTTCAAAATATTTTCAAAAATTATATATTGCTCAAAGGAGCAACAGTATCGATAAAAATATACAATTATAACCTATCTTCAAAAACACTTGTTACACTTCCAAATAACATGACCTTTAATAATATTTTCCAATATTGTAAAACGTTGTTCAATAATTATAATATTTTGGTACACATGGTTTTAAACAATTACAATTATTGATGGGAGCTGTTAAGAACATTGAGACAATTTTCATTAGAATTTTTATTATTATGACATTTAGAGTCATTATGACTCAACGAAGGTTCAGAAAATTATTGTTAGTTGATGATCCGGGACTTTGGATAAATCTTCGTCCAACGGATCAACTGAAATGGATAACGATAATTGTTGGTTCAGAAATTATTTGTGTGGTAGATAATCGGAGATATAAAATTATATCTATTATTTTTTTTAATTTTTGTAATTAACTACCGTGATTGTTTTAAACAACGATCATATAGATAATTAATATATTATTATTAATATAATTTGACTGCGATTATTCGCGAACAAAAAATATATATTTATAACTACATTATTGTAACATGCAATCAATTATATTGTTTCAAACATTATTTCCTTATCAATCAAAGGTATTCTTATTGATGAAAGAACAGTTTGCTTTCCAGCAATTATTGATGAAAAATACTTGGAGAAGAGTCGTTTTTGATGGGAAATAATCATTTAAAGACTTAGAAAGAGACTTGTCTTAAATTTCAGAAAGGTGTATAAAAGTTGAAATATTAAAATACGTTGATCTTTCATTTGTAGAATTTGGTACCGGTAGACTTTTGATTATTTTCTTAACTTAATATAATGGTGTCATTGACTTTCGGTAGAGATCCTAAATATTTTTGAAACATCATAATTGAGACCTACGAAAATATAATGGAAGTTAATGTTAATCAATAGAAAGCGTTTGTTTGATGTGATAGTGATTTCATAGATATGTTCACAGAAAGTAAATATTCAGATTTTCGTCGTCAAGGGTTTTTATGCTTCTTACAACATTATCACAGAAAATATCAACAAGAAATACAGTAGAATATTAACTGAATAGAAACATTAAAATAACATGTATAATTTTCCATAAAAAATTACTTGGTCCAAAAGTTCACCCATAAAATTATATATTGTTACTTGCCAAATATGATATTTAGTGAATAGAAATATTTATCGTTATTTAAGGAAGTTTTCAAAAATTCCTTTTATCATTTGAGAACTCATATTTCCTTTACAAACAAGTCGAATTTCTTCACTGATTATATCTACCAAGAATAACAATACCATTTCAAGGGGCATTAATTAAATTTAATTTCAACTGAGATAGTTGCTATGATTTACTTAGGTTTTTAATAAATGTATTATTTGCAGATTATATGGCCGAGTGTAATAATATTGATACTTCTGATTGGGACTTTTCTAACGGGGGATTGGACAATAAATCTTCTATCAATGCTAAACTGGATCATATGTCTCTCAATTCAGATCCGTTTCGGGAATCATTGAAGCTTTTGGAAATAGCGATAGAAAATGATGAGATAATACAGCAATTTGAGGTTTCTCGATTAATTTTAATTTGAATAATATTGATTTTAAATCTTTTTATAATTTGAAAACGTTCTGTTTATCTAAATGAGCCACACGTACCGTGAAAATGATTCAATGATTAAATATTATTTTATTAATTAATACAGTCGAAATTAATACAGTTGAATGTATATTTCTTGTTATAGCTTTACAAAGATAGATGCGGATTTACGGTTGAACAAATATGACAGTGTATTTCTTCCTTGAAATACGTATTTTTCAATGTTATTTAAACTTAAACTTATTTTGATCCTATTACTTTATTTTATTACAAATCTACTAAATTAAATATGTAAATTGAATTCATTTACATGTATTAATGTGGTCTTTAGAACTAGTAAAATTGTTTTTTTTTGCAAAATTTGAAGCAAATAAAAACAAATGAAGTAATTCTGGGTATTTAAAGAATTTGAAAGAGTTATTTTGAATATTCTAGGAAATATGTAGATACAAACATTTTCCATATTTTAACATTATTTGTGTAAGTAGCGCATATTATGGGAAAGGTTATCAAAAGGTTACCCACAATATACACTTTTTAACATATATAGGTTTGATATATTAGATTGATATAAATAAAACAAGTTTTCTTCGATGGTCTGTAATCATTCATAGATTAGTTGATATCTGTTTAACCGCTATAAACATTGTTGTTGGAATTGTTATTTGAGGCATAAGTATTAGAAAGACGTGTGACGTTTATTGCTACCCATAGTTTAACATACAAAAATAAATCCTTGATTCATAAAACTGTTTGACGAATTCGTTTAAGCGAACTTTTTGTTTCCTAAAATTGGTAATGATAGATCGGCCATATAATCATTGTATTTGTCTTCGCTTGATGATTGTTTCTTGGATATTTGTATAAATTGTTCTTCGGATATACTATGAGAAATTTAGACAAGCATTTCGATTGACAGGAGATATTCCACTTGATGTTTTCTGACCACTGGAATCTTGGCAAAGTCTTCATAACACACACATACACACATACATATATATATATATATATATATATATATATAATACATTTTTTTGAAAATATATACATTTTTGTTAGCCATATGACAATAGCAATCTTCAACTAGCATGAACATTTTCACTTTGTTAGTTATGTATGTATAAAAAATGTTTATCATAAAACAAGTAATAAAAATTTGATCCGAATCGAACATAATTTGAACAAATTTAATAGTAAGTTCGCCGAAAATCGATATTTCAAATAATTAAAATTTATAGGAATTTCGTAAAATATTTCTTAAAAATCGAATTTTCATTATTTGTTAAAATTTTCCAGAACGTTTATTTTATCTGCGCTTTTAATTATGGTACAAGATTATTCTTTTTAATTATTTTTGTTTAAATTTATAATTTTTTTATTCTTAATTACAAAAATATATTTATCAACTTTACACTTAAAAATTATTAATTCTGATTTTTTTAAATGTCTCATTTTATTTTCAAATACACTAATAGATTTCTTAATTTTTCGTTTCAAAATTATTTCTTAATATTTATTAAATTTTAATTATTTCATTTTAATCATAAATTTTCAAATTTATGAAATATATATTTGATTTCACTTTCAACATCAATTTGGAATTTTGTAACTATTTAACCTCGAATTTGTGAATTACTTGTATTCTTATCTAATTCGTTTTTTGGAAACCACAGTCTTTCGAAATGTGCTTCGAATACTATTACCAAATACTGCTGCCTCAGTTGATGTGCGCTGGGAATAACTCCGATACCCTTCAGGTTCGTTTCCAAGTACACCTTTAAGTTGGCGTCATCAAGAACATGAAGTGGCACATTGACACTACTTAAAACTTCCACCAGGCGCATTATTTCTGGTTGTCGATGCTGCTTTTGTGCGGTTTGCTTCTCAAAAACTTGAAATATACTGACATGCAGTTTCTGTTTGTTTGCTTCAAGTGACTCATCACCTTTCACATTTGCTGTCTTCCGTTTGTGAACATTACTGTCCAGAAGCTTCGTACAGCTGTCCTTGCGAATAAAATCAACGGGCACATTGCAAGTACTGCAGAACAGCAAATAACCAGTTATATTAAAACGTTCCAGTCTTGAACTGTCTTGCCCGCACTGTTGGTGTCACCAACTCGGCAGTTTTACTTTTTGCCTTACCGCCAATCTTTCTTTTATTTAATTTTCAAATTTATAAAATATATATTTGATTTCACTTTCAACATCAATTTGGAATTTTGTACCTATTTAACCTCGGTTTTTTTGAATTACTTGTATTCTTATCTAATTCGTTTTTTGGAAACCATCTATAATATTTGTAATTTATTGGAAAATAAAAGAACCATTTAATCATGATGATTAGTCACACTACAATTGACATTCTATCGCTAGTTAAATGACCTTTACATGACTTAATAATTTTATTTTTCCAATACTTCAAAAAAATTCCCTTTTTGTATATTTTTTTAAAATAAGAATGTCTCAAGATCTTAAAAGAATAAAAGACATATTCAAAGGTGTACTGCTAAAAATGTTTTTATTTAAGTTCATGTGAACATAAGAATGATTACGCGTTTAATTTATGTTTATAATAATAATAGGAACATTTTATAACTTTACAAAATAAAGAAGCCATTAAAGAAAAGTTTCAAAACATTTTGATATCTTGTCAATAAATGTGAGTTAAAGCTTGTGGGGAACATCGTGTTGTTCAAATGAAACAGTATTGCATAAATGTTTTATGTTCAACTAATAAAAAATTACAGATAAATAAAATTTTTTTTGCAAAATAGAAAGCAATCTCTCATTGTATTTTCTATTTTATTTTCGTATTTTTATTAATTAGTCGCTTTCTGTTTTTAAAATGTGAGAAGTATTCGTGACGTCAATATCAGAATTCATTTTACTCAAATTAAGAAGCGTTAAATTCTTTTATTAAAACTAAATTATTAAAGTTGTTGATTTTCTTTTTGCATGGTAATGTTTATATATACCTTTCTTAGGTTACTTCAGAAAATAAACCATAAAAAATGCTTAGCTCCTACATGATATCTGTGGAAATTTGTTCAAAATAAGCACAATCTATTACAAATCAAATTAATGGGAGTCTTTAGTACGCGATTTTCTTTGCCAAATTTGTATGTTGTAACAAAAAAACGTTGTAACGAAGATCGAACATTATTTTAAATG
Organism: Girardia tigrina; assembly: GCA_001938485.1. Classification (NCBI taxonomy): domain Eukaryota; kingdom Metazoa; phylum Platyhelminthes; order Tricladida; family Dugesiidae; genus Girardia; species Girardia tigrina. The sequence goes on from MQRK01235066.1 coordinate 42,822, forward strand.
TTAACTGTATCAGCTGCTCTTTTACCTTCCATATATTTCGAGTTTTCGATGAAAGTCTTGTGTAAAAATGTAATTTTGAAAAATTATATGCTAATAGAATGTGACAAGCAAATTGGCAGATAAGAATATCATATAAACATCTATTTATGTAGAACGTAAGATGTCTGAATTATAAAAATTATAAGAACGTTTTTAATTCCTCCGATACAAGTAATGTATAAAATTAATATAAAATTCTCCTTGACAAAGTTCCATTTTTATTTCGAATTATTAAAAAGTTATATGATAAATGTTTACTTTAATTACAAAGTTTAGAATTTTATTATATTATTTTTTAAGACTATTTTCCATGTTTTCATCATTGAATATTAATTTCCGGGAAAATATTGTCAGTAGAAAAAAAACAAAATTCATTTTCTGAAAATTGGATTTTTTTTTAATTGAAAGTTATTCAAAAATGTTTCATTATCGACAGAGATTCTCAGTAAAACTTTTCGTTTTATAGAGGAATGATTTGTAGTAAATTGAGTTAATGAATGATATCAGAAATTCCCTTTCTTGTGAAACAATGAAAAATTGCATTTGAAAATTAATTTGTCAGCAAGACTTTGATTAATTGAAAAAAATTATTTTTGAATTATTCCTTTTATACTATTTAATCAAAATTTTTGTATATGAATATGAATTATTATTTTTTACAATATTATTATTTTTTTACTATTACTATTTCATTATTTTTATGATTATTATTTAATTAATGATATCATAATTATATTTGTTGCTATCGCGTTGATTTAATTATTATGAGAATTATTTTTTTTTGTTTTTTCCCTAATTTTGTATTAAGAAGAATTATTAAACATTTTTTACTCATATTTAATATCTATTTTAACTGATTTTATTTTTCGATTTTAAATTTTATTTATTACTATTTACTTACAAATATTAGGAATTTTCAAATTTGTGTAAATTTTTCAACTTTATTCGCTTTTTTTGACACTTGAGATTTAGGATTTTTTATGCAATTTCACGGAAAATCGTGTAATTTTTTTTGAAACACTTAAGTATTTTTTATTCTTTATTGATAATTTTATTTTCTTAAGTAACACAAAGTATGTATTTATAAACATTACTAATCAAAAATAAATTCAAAAGCTTTAATAATTTATACTTTATTAATATGAATTGTTAATATAATTATGTAAAAGTCGATTTTTCAAAATCTGACTTTAAAATAACATACAAATGGTTTCATTTCCTATAATATGTATGCTAACCAAAAGACATTTCATTTTCTATTTAATTTAATTCTTTTGAATTTTTATAACATTTTTGTATTCTTAATAAGAAATTTTAAAAATAATGGCAAATTTTATGAAAATCAATAACGCAATTCAAAAAACTAAATTTTATGGTTGCAGTATATTTCGGTGAATTATCAACCATCTTCAGGCTTAATTAACAACAATTTTACTGTCTTATATGTATCGAATTGATGATTATGCAATGAGATGACAATAAGTCTCTCCAATGTGTGGCATTGAAAATTGATAAACCAGATTGAAACATAAAGTCAAAGGACTTGGAGATTTAATACTTTGAATTTTGTATTATTTAGAAATGATTTTTTCACTCTTCGTATTTCATGTTCGTGAAATATCTAGTTTTGAATGATTTAAAGTTTTAATAAAATATGGCAAGTGAATCAAGATTTTAACGGTTGTATCCCATGAAACTCATCTCTGAAATGGTACATTTTAAAATTTTAACCTGGTCCTGAAAACAGTAAATCGATCTTTTTCGAGTTCATTAGCATAAAAGTAAGTAATGCTATATTGTTACTGGTAAGACCTAAATGTGATCGTCCTAAAAAACTTTGATAATGATTTTTTTTGTCCAAAGTGGGAGAGAATTGTTGTGCAGAGTGGTTGTTAGCTTACTAACAGTTTTTCGGCACTAAAATCAATTGTAAAGCTATGTAACGTTGAAAAAATATACTCCAAACTAAGTAAAGTATTAGGAGAGCTAATTTTCCCATTTATAATTAATATAACTGGATGTGAAAATATGTTCTCTATGAATATTGAATTATGAATACACATACAGGGTGCGGCAGCTATTTGAGAACACGTAATATAGACACCATATCTTTTTGTGTATTTTTCTTTTTTTGTATATATATCTTTTGTATTTTACCAATAACAGATGCTATTCCACATTTTAAACCTAGCCTACCTGAAAGAAACTTACTATTGTATTTAAATAGAATGAAAAACCTATTGTTACAATTTGAAAAAAAATTAGATGTAATAATAATAACATTTTCTGCCATTTGATGAATATTCTGGCAATAATATTTCCTTGATTAAAAAAATAGAAATCACATCGTTTTACAACATATTACACTCTAACTAAATATAACAAAGAAAATAAAGTAAAAAATGAAGAATCAGAAACGGGAAATCTTTTTTACAAAGTTTATTCTCCCGATTTTGGACGTTAAGATTACCGTCTATTTCATTTGAAAATATTGTATTATTATTAGTGTCATTACTTTTGATATTATATTAATGTATACATTATATACTTGTAATTTGCTAACTTAACAAGTTAAAATAATTTTAAAAGGTTCATAATTTCTCTTTTCACTGAAAATATATTCGTTTAAAATATTCTCAACTTTATTAATGATTTAAAAATGTTATTATTTCAAAATAATATTGTGACGAATATTTGGAATGTTGTGTGTTGATTTGGAATAGTGTCTCTCCTACCCAGATGACTGATTAATATTTTAATTCTTATTATCTGAAAATATGTAATGTTTAATGTATTTCGAATTTAAAATAACTGTAAAATTTTAAATAAGTTGATTGATTTTCTTTTACTTTTTTTAAACAATTAAAATGAATCAATATTTTTTAAATATATAATATTCATTTTAATTTTTAACCAATAAAGTTTTGAAGAAGTATTTTAACAATTTATGTAATCTCCATTTACTCAGATAATAAGATTAAAGTCATTATTTAATTAGACGGATGTAATTGTACGAAAGCATTGACAAAGATTGTTCTGGGGACAATCAGACTTGTAATATGAATAAAAAATCTTAAAAGTCATTTTGGTGTTCTTAATAGATATTATTATCCAGACTTACCAAACAACATCTGATTTTACTTAAGAAATTCATATAAATAATTAATAAAATGTTTCCTTATTGATTAACATTGATATTTTGTAGAGTGTCTACAGAAAAAAGCCAGGTCTCACAATGATAGAAGCTAAGAAAACGGAAAACTTCGCCAAGAATCGATATAGGGACATTTCTCCATGTATGAAATTTATTGATTATTTGTCATTTCTAATAGTTCTTATTTTATAACTTCTTAATATTATTTTGATATAAGTAAATTATAACAAATTTCTAAAATTCTACAATGAAATTAATTTAATTGTTACTTTTAAATTTTACAGTATTTTTAATTATTTCTTAGTCAAATATATTTAAAATTTCCTTGTTAAAATCAATGAAAATTGTCCTTATATTCATCATATTTTCTTGGGATAAAAGAAATTCAGCTCACAGTGTTTTTATGTATAAGTATAATATGACATAATATGAGATATAGAAAATTTCAACTGTCTTTACTTGAAGTCTTCTTCAAGTGTCCCTAACATTCACAGTGATATGTTGCTTTTTTGTTATCTTTTTTATCGTTACAATCATGTCTAACTAAATTCAAAAGAAAGAAATTATTTTAGAAATATTTTCTTAGAAAATAATATTTTTATTACATTAATTAGGAAATGTTTGTTGAGAATAATGCTGGTTTAAATAGAAACTTTATGTCAAGGTATCATTGGAAGAACATCATTGTGTTTTAGAAGTATTATGTAGCAACCTTTTCTATGTAACCGAAATTATAATTTTAAAAAGGAAATGGTGTTGGAGCTTCTTTCCATGCAAAAAACTTAAAAAATTCAATTATTTCTGAAATCAAAATTACATTTAATGAAAGATTTTCAATCATTAATATTTTTTGTCTTTAATAAAATATATTTTTTTCTCATTATTACATTTTAATGGATTTATTATATATTTTGTTTTGTGGTGTCCGATATTTTGAAGTAAAATATTATATCAAAATCATAAATCGAAAATAATTTTCGGACAAATGTAGATCCTTTTAATCGAAAATATGGCTTGATTACATTTATTGTTAATGATACATGGATAAGATATATTTGTAAGCCCCTTTTCTTATGAAAATATGACAGTCAAAACTAATTAATACATTTTCAAAACCATAAAGTCTATGGTTGTAATATCAATTAATATAAGCGGCACTATACAGTGGTTTGGCCGATATTTGTATTTTTAATATCTTGCTTTATTAATTAAAAAAAGCTCAATTACGGGATTATATGTATTAAATTTCACTATTAAGTTTAGTTTGCTAAAACATTTAATATCGTCATATTAGTATATAAAGTAGTACATATAGCACAAAATTATTTGCACATCGCATAAAATTTCAGAAAATATTAAATTAAAAATATTAAAATTTCAAACTTTTTTATTGGTAACGTCAATAAACTCTGGTAAAATCTCTTAAAATAAATAAAAAAGGAATATACCTAATTACACTTACCAATTAGTCAGATAAGTATAAACACTGTTTTAAACCAGTTATAATAACTAAAACATTTATAAAATATATTTTAAAAATATATAAAAATAGGTATATTTATTTAAAGTTAGCCACTCTGTGCTCTCATTAGTGAGTAAATAAAAATAATAGAATATTGTAAAATGATTTAGGTCGAAGAATATTATTATATCCATCTTTAGGTTCGTGCTTCATAAAAAAATAATAATTTGTTGAAAGGATTGTCATATTGCCCAAGATTAACTAATATTCATAACAATTGAATCGCTCAGTGTAACTCGAGGATAATTATATTAAAACACTATTCTTATTTTCCACTTTTACTACCATTTTCCTTTACATAAGGAGAAATACGGTCAATGAAATCACAATACGATCACTTTTGACACCAAAATGGGTTTTATTTTTATAAATAATGTTTAAAACAATAAAATCGGTAGTTTTGTAAAAAAAATTTATTCATTTTCTTTAGAATCTTTAATTGAAATTTTCTTTCTTTTTTTTAAAATATTTTATCTCGCATATGCAGTCATTTATGATTCCCATTGTAAATTCAATTTGGATTTTTTTTCGATTAAATTTCATTTTTTTATAGGATCAGGCAACAAAAATCAATGTATTATTGTTTCAATCCGACTTTTGAAAGATAAAATATTCACTGTTTTGTGTTGAAACGACAAAGATATTTATCCTTTTATACATTAAATATTTTATGGGGTACATGGAAATGGCACTCCGAAAACGAAGCTATTCAAATCCGCAATCAGTGCGGAACTATTTTGTAAAACTTTTTCGAGCCGGACCCAATATTTATGGATTTTACCCTGATCCCACTGTTTGATTGCAAAGAAACATACATAAATTCTTCCATTAACCAGTCAGTCGTTTTGCCACGTCGACCGACTCGATCTGGCAACTTGTTTTAGTTATTCACCCGTAATATCGACTCAGAATCGATCAGATTGTTGAAAATTGCGATCTCGAACTCCAGAAATTGGTGCAGTCCAACTATTTATTAAAAATACTTTCTGCAGAAAATCCGCAGAATTCCGTCCTTGAAAATTTTCAGTTGATTTTTGTGATCTAAAACTATAACATTTTGAGTTCAGAAATCGGAAACGTCTTTTACGTGAATACCTTAAGCGTGACACTGGATAATGTTTTTATGAAATTTTGATTCATTAAACTTTCCAATCCATAATTCGTAACACTCACAAAAAATATAAATCTCCATTTTTAAAACCTAAATATTTACAAGTACATCTGTTAAAACTATGAGAATTAAAAACAAGTTTTATACAGATAAATATGGTATATTCCGAAGGTTCGATTTATTTTTTCGTTATTTTTAATTTTATACTGATTTAAACACAAAATCTCTTTCTTAGAAATAATGATACACATTTTAAATTCTTTAATTTCCTTTATAAATTTACTTGAATTCTTTAAAGTATATTTTTTACATCTTAATTTTTTTAATGAGTAGAAGAATTTAATAAATAAAATATTACATTAAATTCATCAAAGATTTTTCTATCTGATTTTCATCGATATCAGGATAATAAATTACAAAGTTTTATTTTCTTTGAAAAAAATTAATTTTACGCTTCAAAAATGACTAACTTCTTTCATCGATATCAATAATAGATATTATTTATTTATTATTTTGAAATCTAGATATCATTTTTGCTAAACTTTCGGCAATAGATTGAAGGAATTATATTTTAACATTTATAGATATTTAAATTATATTTGGATATTATTTACAATTTGGTGGTACATTAATTCCTCACCTTAACTTTTTCTCGTATTTAATTAAATTTTACTCCAAAGAATTGAATTTGATAGAATTTATCTAAGATAGCCGATTTTATTAGTGTATAACGTCGGAAAACTAGTGACTACAGAAAACATAACCTTAAAATATTCCAATGGAGAATTTTAAGAAAACTGATTGTGCTTTGTGGACAGTGCGTATGAATTTATGATCGATGGGGACCCTGCTAAATATTCTGGTCTAGATAAACAATAAAATATTTTGTTTTCTAAAACAAAAAGAAGTTTACTGAAATATTGGTCCTGTTGATTCTGTTTGTAGAAGATCATTTTTGTAATTACCACGCTTATATTAACTCATTTCATCTGTTCGTGTATTTGCGTATTCGTTTGCAATGAATCTTTGAAACAATTTTCGCCCACTTCCCGTGGTTCGATTGAACTGAAATTTGGTAAGAATTTGTAATATCGATGAAAACACATGAATCAATTAAAAGGTTTATTATTTAAATAATTAGTTAGTATTTTCTTTCTCTTATTCAAAGTAAATATAGGAACAGTTAATTTCAATTTCTTGTTAATTTTTCCATTCGTTATAACTTTATGGATTTTTGGTATTTATCTTAATAAAACAATTTTGGATTCATTTTTAATTATAGTTTATTTGGTTATATCTTTGTCATGAAAAATTTTAAAAATATTGATTTTCTGTACTCGGATAATTTCACTCTTTCCTATAATTTTACTTCGGTTTAAGGTGCGGAAATGGCGCTACGAAAACGAAGCTATTCAAATCCGCAATCAACGCAGAACTATTGTGTAAAACGTTTTCGAGCCGGACCCAATAGTTATGGATTCTACCCTGATCTTACTGTTTGATTGCTCAGAAACATACATAAATACTTCCCTTAACCAGTCAGTCGTTTTGCCACCTCGACCGACTCGATTTGGCAACTTGTTTTAGTTATTCACCCGAAATCCCGACTCCGAATCGATCAGATTGTTGAAAATTGCGATCTCGAACTCCAGAAATCGGCACAGTCCAACTATTTATTAAAACTATTTTCAGCAGAAAACCCGTAGAATTCCACCCAGGAAAATTTTCAGTTGATTTTTGTGATCTCCACGGTTTTCCACCGCAGTATAGTTATCATTAGGGCACGGATTTTATTGACATTTCATTTTTTGAGACGCCTTCCAAGTGAATTGGTTGTATATGAACACGTTTCAACACATTTTAATACGATTAGGGCAATTTTTATTTGTCATTATTTTACCTTTTTAGGTCATTTTTATGCTTTTGTACTTTTTAGGTTATTTTTTCACTTTGGAGGTAATATTTTATTTTTTAGGTCATTTTATTTTTTGTTAGGTTATTTTTACATATTTTCTTTTTCTATATTTATTGAATTAAAAAAAATGTTAAATCTAATATTATAAATTGCTTAAATAATATAAAATTCGTCAATATTTCAAAAGTCCTTGTAAATTATTTAAATGATTTGTTATGCCAAAAAAAGCCAACATCACAGCTTTTGCGATATTTAGCAAATTAATTTGGAACCGATATATTCTCTACTGATGGAAAATTTTGTTTTGCAAAATTTGTGATACGAAGGTAGCGGCTGAAAATCGATTTGCAACATGTTCCAAGAAAGAAGCATAGTATGGGTTTACAACGAATGAATGCTAAAAAGCGAACTATAATGAATTCTTTCACTTCGACAAGTCACAGTCCTTGTAAATTTTCTATGAATTTGTGTGAAGCTTTGTTGTCCGCAAATATTCAATTAGGCAAACTAAATAATCGTAAGTTTCGAAAGTTTTTGGAGGATTATAAATGTATTCCTGACGAATCTATACTGCGAAAGACATATGTTAAAATTTGCTTGGAAAAAAATATTCACAGAATACGTGATTTAGTAGATTATTTTATTTTTAAAAAATACGGGTTTCAATCGATGAAACTATTGATTCGAATGGCCGTTATATAGGAAATGTAGTAATCGGAACTTTAGAATGTGGAAGGGAAGGTAATATGTTTATTTAAACAACAGAAATATTGGAAAAGGTAAAACACTCGACTGTCTGTAAGTTATTTGACGAATCTATGCTTCTTTTATGGCCAAATAGCATACCACGGGATAATATTATGCTTTTCTTAACTGACGCTGCTCCGTATATGGTAAAGGCTGCAACTGGATTAAAGTATTTTTATACCAAAATGATTCACGTTCATGGTTTACATCGAACTGCGGAGAAAATCCGAAAATATTATCCAAAAGTCTATCTGCTTATAAGCAGTGTCAAAAAGGTTTTTTAAAGCACCATCTCGGGTAGAATTGTTTCGCAATCTTGTCCTAAATTTATCTCTTCCTCTTCAACCAATAATAACAAGATGGGGAACATGGTTATGCGCTGCAACTTATTATTCAGAAAATTTTAAAATATTTCAAAACTTCATTGAAAAACTAGATGCAGAATAATCAGTCTGCGTGATAATTGGCACAGGAATGCTTTAGGGATATTAATATTGAAGATGATCTTGCCTATATTAAAGCGAACTTTCAAATTATCTCAAAGATTATAACAAAATTAGAAAAAATAAGAGAAAGTTTAAATAGTACTTGACACAGTTCATGATGTACTCATGTCGTCACAAGGATTCATTAGCAATGCAGTTTATTCAAAGTTTATAAAAGTATTCGAGAAAAATTCAGGATTTGCAACAATTGAAAAGATCAATGATGTTTTAATTGGAAAAATTTGTTGAGTGATGCATGCTTTTTTAAATATGCACCGGTTACTTCCGTGGACGTTGAAAGATCATTTTCAATGTTCAAAAATCTTTTTGCTGATTATCGCCGATCATTTACTTGGGAAAATCTCAAAATGACTTTTGTTACATATTGTAATAATGTGGAATAATGAAAGAATAAAAAAACTTCTTAAAATGTCTTTTGTTTAAACTTTTTTAGGTCATTTTTTTGCATTTTTAACGTTATTTTTATCAATTTTTAAGTCACTTTTTATGTTCATTTTTTGATTTTTAAGGTCATTAAATTCCGTGCCCTAGTTATCATGATCTGATTTAAGTCAAATATTCATCGTTTTACTCCATTATGCCTCTCTCATAGAACCCTTTTTCCCTATTTTATGTTTAATTTCTCCACCAGAATAGATTTCATACTTCCTATACTGATCGTAAAAGCCGAAGAATCGCCTGACTTTTGTGTTTAATAGCTCTATGTCTTCGTCTTTCGTGAAACTGTCTGGAACCATTCTGGCAAGTATAAATTCTGACTTTGTGGATTCTATGTCAGGAATGACATTTGTGGCATATCCTCTTTTTTTTCGTCCTAGTAAACTAATGATACAAATGCATTTCAGTTAAATTAAATATTTGGAATTAAAATATCTAATTAATAATAATAAATATCTTAAAGGAATAATGGTCGTTCAATTATTAAAAATTAAAATATTGAATATCATACGTTTTACTTTACATTCTTCCTCTCAATTGACTGTGCTTAAGAAAATCAACTTACATTTCTTTAGAAACAACAGATTATGTATGTAATAAATAATTGGTCCAGATGCATTTAGGAGACTTTGAGATAAAAACGCTTAATTATATGTAGCACAACCCGTAATGTACGGATATATACAATCATGAAATCTTTCCAAAGAATCTCTTTTATCAAGAAGTAACTGTCGACAATCGAAAACGTTTCATGCCTCCCTCTATTCTTCAGAAAAATAGCAAACATATCACACAAGTAATGAATTGTTTGGAAAATACATTTGGAATTTATCTAGTGGAATGAACAAATGTTGCTGTTTGAGATTTTATACGAGAGAAATTTCCAAATGAGTAGACATATGCTATTCTTCTACAAATACTGTCATCTGAACATGAAATGCAATCAATGATTTTTGACAATTTTATATCGTCCTGAGAGGATATTATGTCTTTCGTCACATGAATAATGATATTTTCACCATTTATAAGATCCTTCCAAAGAATAATAGTTAAAGAATTATTAAATCACAAAAAAATCATTTTACCTGGATGCTGAAGAAATTGTTCAATTTATTATGGAATGAGTCTGTTTGTTTGTCAATATTTTGAGAATTGTTGATGCATAAACAATTTGTTTTCATACATCCTTGAGACAAAATTTTTCTACATTCAATATGCATTGGTTTTTCATAAAATTTTAAATCAAACCTATATAAAAGAAAGTCATCGTTGTATAAGCGTTTCTTTGATAGAGCATTTTTTTAATTAATTTTGGACAAATTAATCTATCTATGAAGAGTGTTTGTTTTAATTGTTTACTGTAAAAAATAATATTTTTAAATGTATTCTTGTAATAAATTTAAACGAAGTGATTTAGAGCAATTTTTGCATTTTATTTAATAATGTAATTTTTTTGCGATTTATCCAAATCTACATACCTGGATTGTGTCCAGCATTCAAAAGTCGGTTTGAATTATAGAAACTAGGGACATTTATATAAACTTTTATAGTATAAATCTGGAAACTATAAATTAAAATAGAACATTCAGGATTGTATAAAGAGCAATGTTTTTTGCACAAAAAAAGACATACTTTCGGCCGGCTTGTACAAGATCGATCAAATAATATTGTTTAGAAAGTATAGAAAGGAGAACGCGTATTTATATTTATCATTTTTCAAATAAGAATATCGATACGCTAGAGAAAGGATTAACATTTTTAACAAGATTCTCTAATTATTACTGAGAGAATAATGTTAATATATGAATATTTATAAATTAAACTACTAGATATTTATATCTAATATCAATATATCTTATATATCAAGTTTTATAAAGGATTCTGAATATAATAAATCCATTGGCTTGTTTAAATCAATCAATTAATTAATTTAGACGCGTATTTTAATTGTTGTTTAATAAATATTATTATCAAAAAGTCGACTTTGAATATGGAAAATTGTTATAATTACCAAATATATTCTGAGTTAAAAGTGATAATGATTCAATAATTATGAGTTGGATGCGAATATAATTTCAATAAATTAATCTTGCCCGCATTTACCGGGGAAACTATATCAAAAACAAAATGTTATTAATAAAACAATTTGATATTAAGGATTATAATTGATTAAAAAACTGAAGATTTATGATTAACTAGAATTTTTGATTGATTAAAATTCTTATTAACCACCAGGAATATTGGAACTACTTCATGTACAATGTACAGAAAAATTGAAGACTGATTTTAATCACTTTCACAAAATAATATGACTGGAGCAATTACATCTGGAATGAAATTTTTAATAACCTCAACTTATTTGCTCTCTTGGGTGTTCAAAACCTTCGCTCTCTACTCTATTTTCCTTCTGTAATATTTAAGAATTTTCAGAATGTAATAGAGTGAATCGATTAGGTCCTCAACCGATGGATGAAAATAATTACAATGAAATGCATATTTCTTTTTATAAAATGATAAAAAAGTCTTTAGTTTCAACATTTAACTATTTTATCATCTTATATTAATTTGGCAAAAACTTACCATCAGCTGTAAATGCCAAAATAAGCATTGTTCTTCGTCCAAATTTTTTGTTTTGAACAGCACGTGGTCGAGGATCATCTCCACTTGCCCATACTCGTAAGTTGGATCTCCATAATGTAGGGGAAAATGATATCCACGTTTCATCAAGTATTCTTTCCCATATTGTTGCACAAGATGCCAAAAATTTCTTGAGGATTCAATACATTGTCGTTTGTGATCATCAGTCAGTTGATAAGGCACGCAAATGCTGAAAATCTTTTTCCTGTTCAAATTTTCATGGAGGATTATCCCTATTGATTCTTTGTTGACATTAAGCATTTCACTTATGTGTCTTAAAGACATTCTTTCATCCTGCTCAATTATGTTCCTAACTTTTTCAATCAAATCATCAGTTGTTGTTGCTGAAGGACGTCCACTTCGTGGGTGATCGTCCAACGATAGCCGCTTGCCTGAGGTAAAATCAGAGAACCAGTTTCTTATTGTGCGTTCCGTTGGGCAATCATCAGGGAAAGCATTGAAAAACTTTATATAGGTTTCAGCTGCAGTCGTTCCATTTTTCCACTCAACGTATGCATAGAATCGACTATTAGATATTGAAAATTCCATTTTTACCGATAACCTTTTAAATCCAATATGAAAAGGGAACATATGACACAAATTAATATATATCGATTGATTTTTTTGCCAAAAAAATATTTATAAACAAGAATTAACAAAAAATAGCATTAGAATGGTAATTTTATTTCTTATTTAAAAGTGGAGAGCAACTGAAAAAACTTTCTTACCATGTTAATAGAATGAACTAAATTTGCATCTTTCGATCAAAACTTATTATATTACGTTCTACTAATGCTTCATTTTTCAAGGACTGGCAATTTAGATATACTCGTTGTGGTCATTGACTTGTTCAATTTTCTTAAGCAGATAGAAAAAGGAATTGATTGAATGTTATTAACTTAAATATTTTTATAAAACTTTTTATTATTTAGTTATTTAATTTATAACTAATATTTGTCTGTTTTTTTAATTTTAATAATTATTTTTTTAATTAATAATGATTAAATGTTTTTTTAATTTTCAGATAATATTAGCCAATTTGTAATTACGAGAATAAATTATTTAAAAATTTTAGCTATTTTGGAATAATAAATTGAATTATAATAATAATATGAATTAGAAAACCAGCTATAAGTATTGGTCTGTATTAAACAAAACACAATCAAATTTTAAAGAATTATGTAGAATTTTAAAAAAAGTTTCTAGTTTGGCATCTTTAAGATTAGAACGTCATGGAAATTAGTGGGCTTTTCTGGACATTTTATAATAGATTTGAATTAAAATTCAAAAAACCTTCATCATTATATATTGTTATTAATTTCGACTGATCAACCGTGATCAAACTAACAAGGATATATTCGCACTTATATACCAAAGTAGTTTTTATGTAATTTTCACAAAAATATTTTCAATAAAGTTGAAGAAGATGGTGTTTGGGCATTGATTTTAGGATCAAAGGATTTGATAATCAACTCTTCACACATCCCCATCCCAAAGTAATTATTAAATTGTGAACACAAAATCTTAAAATTACTTAAATCAACTTTACTATTTAAACAGTTCTTTCTATATTGAGCAATATTACTATCACTTTCCATTCGATTGTGTTCCTGAATACGTTTACAAATTTCAATTAGCTTTAAGGTATTTCCGGTTTATGGATAAAATTATATCAAATTACTATATAAAAATGCTAAACATTAAAGAATTAAACTTGATGGAATTTAGCTAAGATATCCGATTTAATTAGAATAGCATAAAAAAATTGATGAATAGAGAAAACTTAACCTGAATCTTTGTAATTACGAATCTTAAAAGTATTGTAGATGTTATAAAGAATTTTCAGCTGATTCATTCTAATATCTTTACATTTTCCTTACCGAAAATTTTCAAAATAGTTTCTTGTATCTATTAGTGAATTTATTATTCAAATTGTTTGCCATACGTTGCAACAGTTTGATTTTCTTGCTTAAGGCCAATTTACATTAGGCTGACTAAGAATGTTTTTCATGAATATATAAAATTACTTTATCAGTAATATTTGTAGTTTTAATATTGCAGATAGTATTGAAAATTTCGATATTATAAATGACCTTTATTCTTAAACCAACCATTTTTCTAAAATAAAGCAAAAGAAAATTTGTAGATATTATGTTTGAGTGGCTAATATTGAAATTTGTCAATAAATTTAAGGATTATATTGAATTTCAGATTGTTAACAATTTTTCAGAAAGAATATTTAACACGTTTAGTATCCCCTTGTGGATAATTGTTCCAAATTATACAAATGTATAAGCTTCACATGTATAAATGTATAAATTCACACCAGTCTGTATTATATTTCTGCAGGCGTCGACATTTGATATTTTTTATTATGTCATTTGAAATATTAAAACTTGAATTATATTATTTTTATCAATAACAAAAAAATCAGTTATCCGATGTTTTATTGAAATAAATTTTAAATTTTGATATACTTTTTATATTTAAAATTTCACAACTATTTGCTAATTATAAATAATGTTTTAAAAAATGACAATTTATTAACACTAATATTTTAAGCCAATTTAAACTAAAATATATTTTTATTGATTTCTATGGTTTAACCGTCATTATTCCAGATAGATATTGTAAATCGAATACATCATTCGTAAATCATTTAAATAAAGTTCAATAAAGTTGTAGAGTGCAGTTTAGATGGTAATTTTATGATCCAAAGATGTTATGTCACTCTCTACCAGTAATTACTAAATGGACTGCACAGAATTTATATTGAAATTCATATTGTTAGAATATATCCACTTTACAACATTTTCTTTGTCCAAATATATTCCTATCATTAGGAGTATGTACATGGATTCTCTTACACAGGTGATGTGAATGGTCTTCTATGTATGTGCTGCTACAACCATTACAATACATTTATATATATAATATTTGTCTGAAAAGTGTGTTTGTTTATTTGTCGGTCACGATATGATCAAAATGTGAAATTCCGGGGAACCAGAGCGAATCCACGTAAGGACGTGGTCAGTCTGGATAGCCCGCATCGAGAGAGTTCTGTCGGTACAGCCCTTTGTCGAAAGACGCTGGAAGCCGATGAAATGGTCCGAAAACCATGCACATCGTTAAATTGTTAAATCGATTTTGATGATGCAAGTCGTTTGTTTGGGATGGAAGGGCCTGATATTATTCAGTTGGAAGAAGAAATTGAGAAAAAAATTAGTGATGAAACGTATAACCATAAGATAGAAGATTCGGGTCTTTCTAATCATAATTCTTTACCAAAAGATGAAACAGTTCAATTGAATTGTCTTGAAAACATCAATAATAACAATAACTTTACATCAAAACTCAGAAAACCCACTACTTCAAGAAAAAATACACTTAACACAAGTAGTATTGAATCTCAAGAAGAGTTATTTAATGGTTCACATGTTGAAAATTGTTTTATTGATAACAAATTCAATGTTCCTGAATCCTCTGGTCATAATCCGTTCTTTAATAAATGGGATCATATCACTCATAAGGTCGATAATTCAGATAACGAATCTATAATATCAAATGGATCTCAATACGTAATTCCGAAATTTAAACCGTTTCGTCCAGTAGGACGAGTTAAAATTTACGATTGTTTTGACCAAACGAACAATGTAAAAAGGCGCAAATATCGCGAGGTTTGCGATATGGGATCGCTTGATGAAAGAGTCCGAGAAGTACTAAGTGAATGTACAAATCAATGGGGAGATGTCGTACTAGGAATTTCGTGAAAATATTTATGAAAGCACTAATAAAATACTAATTTATTTGATAAATGACGATTTCTATCACTTATTTCCTAATTATATTGCTAAAAATCAATTTAGTATAAATTTGCAAATTTTCGTTATTATTAAAAATATCATCATTTCATTTATATAGGGTTAGGAGTTAGGATTAGGATTAGGGTTAGTGTTTAGGTTAATTTTTTAATAAAGACGTTTAATCATTATCTTCCTTTCTTCGCCGAAAGACGTCGGGAAGTCGACGAAATCAATCGAAAACCGTGCTGGTCGAATGATTGTTAAATCAACACCGAATTGTAATAATGCCAATTAGGAGGATTCCTACAAGGAATTTCGTGAGAATATTTTTAAAAATACTAATAACATATTAATTTAATTGACAAACGACGACTTGTATCACTTATTTACTAATTATATTTCTAAAAATCTATTTAGGTTACATTTGCAAAATTTAGTTATCATCTGAATCACGATTTGTCGGTCAAGCTCAAATTTTACTATGATCATTTATATGCTTATCAAATGCGAAATAGTGAAAGAATAGGGAGTTAATCCGCGTAAAGTTGAGGTAAATCTACATAACCCGCATCGAGTCGGTTCTGTCTGTGCAGCGGCTTCGCCAAAAGGCACCGGGAGCCGAATTAATTGACTGACTGTTATATCAACACAGAATTCGAAATAATAAATTATAATAATTACGATGTAAAAATGGAAGCAGAAACTTTCAAAGACGAAAATTTAGCTGACCCGTCATACATGACGGGTCTTTTTCTAGTATCAAATAAATGTATTAAAAGTATTTACTAACTATGGAATTTATTTTAGTTATTTATAATTTAAAATATATTCAGTTTGTTTTTAAATTAACTAAATTTAAATAAAAGTTTTTCTCACTTTGTGAAACTTTGAAAGAAAAAGAATCTTCATGATATACTTAAAATAAAAAACTGAAAATCGTAATAAATTTCATGTATAATCATCAATATTAGATTGTCCTAAAAGTTCCTGGTTAAGAATGAAAAATACAATTTTTTGTGCAAGAATTTATTTTAAATAAATAACACTTAATCTTTAAAGTACAATCCATCGTTTTCGACTACTTTCTGCCAACGGTCTGCAAGCTTTGGATCTGGTCAAAGTACCATTCCGGCTGCTTCGAATTGAAGAACTCTTGACATGCTTGTTCAACTTCATCGAATGCTTTGAACTCTTTTATCGACCTGTTCTTTGGTGAGTTCGTTTGGATCTTGACACGGTTTCTTGTGCACAAAGTGTAGCTGCTTCAAATGCCAATGTATGGTTGACTTGCCAACTCCAAGCTTAAATGCCATATCGCGAGTGCTTGACGAAGGCTCCATGTCCAATTCTGCTTGCAAGTCATCGTAATCCTATTTTGTTGATCGTTGACTGTCATAACAGAACGATGACTGTCATTCAAGTCAAAGTTGCCTTTATTGAAATGCTTGAACCAATCAATTGCCGTTCTTTTTCCGACCGTTTGTGTACCTTCATCTTTACAAATTACCTTGGTAGCGTCTCGTGTTGTCAAGCCTTTTTTTCGAATAGTGATGCAGTAACATACGGATTTCAAGCTTTGTAATTTCGTAGTCCATATAATGCTATAAATAAGTCGATATATATCAATATCAAATAAATAATGGAAAAAATAAATTTGAAAAAAAATGTATTTTTATTATTGACCGGGAACTTTTAGGACAACCTAATATGATAAAATAAAAGTTTTAAAACACAATTCATAATCATCTGCATTTTGTAATTAGCTTTGTATTCCTCATATTAATAATCTATGTTTTAATATTTTCATTTCTTCCTTCACAAAAGGTTTTGATTTTCAAAATAAATTCCAATTAAATTAAGCCAAGTATAAGAGAAAGTTTTTGAAACGCTTTATTATTCATTATTTCACTTATTTCAAGAAATTTGTGCTTCTATTTGTTCTCACTACAAGAACTCTCTTTTTTTAATATCAACTTTGGAAAGAAAGTCAGGATTTTATAAAATTTGAATATCAGAGAACCTGGAACTAGTAAATCAAAAAAAAATTTTATATCCATTACTTATGCGGGCAGAACTCTACTTGGGCAACAAATTTTTTTTTCTTATCTATTGTAGAGGGGAAAATTTTATACAAAAAATTTTTACAATTCCATTTTGCAATTAAATAGTTACTAATAACATAGTAAGTTTATTATAAAGCATGGAAGGAAAAAACCAAAAGATTTCTATTTAATACAGTTTAAACATTTGTGGATAATCGTAAAACGTTTTTTGTAACAAAAGCTTTTGATAAACTGATTTGATCAAATTTTCTTATTATCATTTATTGTCATCGAAAATGAGTAAATGTGCAAAGTTTGGAGAAAATTAATTAAGTAAAAAGCCTTCAAAAATATGTTTCTAAATTCCATGTATATACAGTAGAACTCGGTTAATAGCATTACTCTCCAGACCGGAAAGTGTGCTATAAACCGGGCAGTGCTATTAACCGAGAATGATAGTTTCAATACCACCTCAGTAATAAAATACAGTAAGTGTAATAACATGTATTGTAAAGTAAAATATGAAATTACAATTTAACAAAATGATTAAAAATAAGGGTTTGTTTCTTTTTCCTTAAACAGATTTTTGTAACTATCAAATTGCCCCCCCCCTGTGAGGCGTGGGTCCCACGTTGGGAAACACTAATTTTATATTTCCCTTGGGGGGCGATCGCCCCCCTCCTAAGTCTGCCCCTTTAATGTGATGTGTCTTGCTTATTCAACCACTGAGCATCATAAAACAGCAGAAGATCCAAATGTTTCTTTACTTTACCATGGCAACAATTGCTAATTGTCTTTGTCATGCCATGATTCACTAGCCACTTAATCCACTCAGCTTTAACATATCCACCCACTGTGCTATTTACCTGGCACAAAGAAGACTAATTTCCATACGGCCTGGTGCAGAATTCGATAAACAGTTGTTCCGGACACCTTGTCACCTGGGTCACCTGCTTGCTGCTTGATTTCTCGCAATGATAAGGTGCAATACTTCCTCGATTCGCGGACAATCACAGCCTTCTCCTTGGATGTCAGCTTTTCCTTGCAGCCACAATACCCTAATGATGTTGCAGTGCTACCCACACTTTGAGCAACCTACTCGTTCTGCAATGTCTTTGTAAGAGATGGATACATGGAGGCGCGATGCAATGATTTTATCCCTCTTCTCACGTGGAATGTCTTTCATTCTGGCAGTGTTACAGAATAATGTACAAACAAAATACTGAACAGGCAAGCAATATCGCACTCATGCAACATACTCGGAAATACAACCGTTCTCAGTAATATGAAACACATTGTATATGTATATATATATAGAAAGCAAGCTAAGAATGGAAAAATTTAATTTTTTGAAAGAAAAAAATGTTAATTTTGAATCATTATACATTCGATTGGGCTTACCGTTTCTTACAAAATTTTCATTTAATATTTGTCTTGAATGTAAAGAAGAGTATTGAAGTAAAAATGTCATCGGAAACTTTAAATCAAGTATTACAAAAATCAAGTGTTACAAATCGATACTTTATCCATATACTACTTAAAAAGGCTTTAACCCATTTGATACATTTTTCAGCATATTCGTACAATCCTCAATTTTTTCTATAGATTTTTTATTCCTTTGGAAAGAATAAAAAATCATAACATATAATTTTAATATTCCATGTTTCCAAATCAAAAACCAAACTTGTGCCTACATGTCTATACATGTCAAGCGAATGCTTCACTGGGATAAAATGGGTTAATATCTGTTTTTAAAATTTGAGTACCTTCCAAAAAAATGTTAATCATTTCATTATTTGTTGCCGACCTATAACATTAATAGCTTCACAAATATTATATAACATTTCCATTTTATAAGATTGTCTATAAAATTCAATTTTAAAGATAATATTTTTCTAATTGAGATAATTAAATAAAGATACTAATTTATTATTTTATGGAAATTAGTCTTCAATAATCGCAATAAAATGCATTTACTACGAGCCTTAAATATAATTACGGCAAGTTGGGATCTACATTTAATAATTGATGGGAATTATAAGTCGCATGTGTGAGCACTGTTGAATCAAAACACTGAATAAATTTTTAATGGCCATAATGAATGCAAACATTCTTCATAAAATCTCATTCATTATATTTTCTTTTTTTTAATTTTCATTTTTATACATTCTCTGAGTAAATGTCTGAGAACAGGCTTATGTTTTTTTAATTTCTAAATTTACATTTGCAATATGCAAGATACACTTAAATAAAAATGGCAAAATTTAAGGCTGATTCATTTACTGTTGTAAAGAGGAAAATCATCTTTGAGAATGTAAGATCTTGTTTTTTTCCCTTTTAAATTTAGTTTTGTTCCTTATTTTAACAATGTTTAATTTATTTCAGATGATCAAACTCGAGTGATATTAAAGAATAATTCTTCATCAGATTATATCAATGCCAGCATAATTAATGTTTGTTTTATTTGTTATTTGAAAATTAATCGAATTATATTTTTATTTTTATGGTAAACTGTTGAAGTTTTCCTGTTTAATATACGAGGGTGGGTCAATAAGTCCGTGACTTTTTGAATTTCTGACCTCGTTACTGAAAAGCAACACTGCTCCTGTCAACAGGCATGAGTCAGTTGACTCCTCTCAAAAATTTTAACTTNNNNAGTCATTTAGTTTGTGTGTCACAGCTATCTTTATCAGACTACCCAGTAATTTGAAGAGAAAATGGAAAAAAGTGAATTTCGTGTGCTTATTAAGCATTATTTTTTGCGAAAAAAAACCATT
>MQRK01235070.1:12863-30221 GCA_001938485.1 Girardia tigrina
TGAGGAAAACGATGAAACTTTCAACCAATTGCTTTTGCACACCGAGGTAAGATGGTTGTCAAGGGGCGATAGTTTGCAAAGGCTTGTTAACTTGTACAATTCATCTGAAGAATTTCTATGGAATCTGGATCGATCATTATGTAACGAGTTAAAACTATACAAACATCACCTGTTCTACTAAGCAGACATTTATTCAAAATTCAATGAAGTACAGAAGCGTTTGCAAGGAAGAAATATTACAATTATTCAAGCCCGTACAATGATAATGAGCTTTCAAGTAAAATTGGAACTATTCAAGTCATCATTAACACGTATGGATTTCAAATATTTTCCAAACTTGCAAATTCTGAAAGAATCAGAAAACATTGCAGACTGTGAGTTGGAGATATTTATTAAACATCTTGATCAGTTATTAGAAGATTTCAAAAAGCGTTTCGAAGATTTGGAGAATATGCATGTTCCAGAATGGCTTATTACTCCATTTGATGCGAAAATAAATTATGAATGTAATGAATGTGACCTGGAAGATGAACTTATTGAAATGAGTGTAGATCTCGAAGCTAAAGTCTTATTTAAAGGAGGAGACATCAGTGGATATTGAAGGAACATCAATATTGCTACAAAGTATCCCAAGCTCAGGGCTGCAGCTGAGCCTTTCTTACTTTCATTCCCAACGTCGTATATGGTTGAAGCTGGTTTGAGCCATGCTAACACAATTTTGACAAAACAGAGGAATAGATTAAACCTGGAAAACCGTGGTGATTTAAGAATTAAGCTCACTAATTTTCAACCTAATATCAATAGTCTTGCCGCTGCTCATCAACCACAACCATCTCATTAATGTAATTATTATAAAAAATAAATATTTACATGTCAGTAAAGTTTTTTTGATTATTTAAATCGAAAAGTATATTAATTTATTTCAAATATAGTTAATATTTTCATTAAACTTAGGTAGGGGTCGACGATAAGATAATTAGGTCATAAAGGGGTCGACGAGTTAAAAAGGTTGGGGACCCCTGCTTTAGTGCAACTAATATCACTTGGACATTGTTCATTACTGGCTTCTAAAGATAGGAGGATTTTGTTATCTGAAGCATGTTTAATGTTTTGAAGAAGAATAATTTCTATGCTCTGCAAACTATGTTTTCTTTCTCTTACATTCAGTTAAAAACTTAGGGGTAATAAACATCGAAATTTAAAATTTTATTACCCCTAATCCCCCTGTGTACGCGACTGCTTCCTATGTATTGTGTTAGAGATTAAAATCAGAATTCATGATACAAATTTTCGTAATACAACAATATAACAATTTTTAAATAAATTTATGAGGAACAATATTTTAAATTTCCAAATTTGCATAAACCAGATACCAATATTTTAAATATAAATATAATCGTATACCAAAAATAATAGTTTTTAAAATGAATTATTTTTATTGTTATTATTCTTAATTGATAATATCATTAAAAGTAGTTCATTTATATTATAATCATTTAGTTATTATTATTATTAGTGTCATTATGGACTTATTATTATCATTATACTTAAATTACTTTTATTTTATTTTTATCATTTATTAGTAAAATAATAATTATTATTTATTAATAGAATAATATTATTATTATTCATATTAATATTATTATTAATATTTTTATTATTAATATTATTGTCATTATTATTATTACTATTATTAAAATTCCGTTTTGGTGAGTTTTTCCTCCTTCCACAGGGACCCATTCATTGAGGGGGTGCTCCTGTTTCGGTTGGAAAGGCCTGTCACCGGTAATAATATTATTAATTTATTATATAATTACTAATTTATTATTATTAAATTATTGTTAAATTATTATTATTACTAATTTACTAATTATTATTATCATTAATTTACTATTATTTTATCATTACTAATTTATTATTATTATTAATTTATTATTATTGCTATTATTTTACTCTCATTCTTATTATATTCAACAGTATTTTACTTTAGAAAAATTACTAATATTATTATCATTATTTTTAGCATTATTAGTATTATTATTTTATTATTATTATTAATATTATATTAATTTATTATTATTAATTTATAATTATTATTAATTTATTATTACAATTTAATTATTATTTTATTATTATTATTTTAATTTTATATGAAAATTCATATTATTATTATTAATTATTACAGAATTTGTTACTTACTTTTTTTAAAGAGAAAAAAAATAATAAAATCCAAATTGAAACTCTACCTGGACGAGTGTCAGTTGGCTAAACCAATTGATTTGGATGTTTCCTGAATTGATTTGGAGTTGGATTTTTCAAAGCAATCGCAATATGACAAGTGCACTTGTGATAAAGAAGGTGCACTGTAAGATCTGCCAAAGGTAATAATAATTTATGAACCGAAAGGCTTCGTTTGAAAAATAAAAAAAATAATAATAATAAATTGAATAAATATAATTTTATTAAATTGAAAAAATATAATATTTCTTTAATTTTATTTTTATTTTAATATAAACATTAAAATTTATTTTGGGTATAAATACCCACACATTTAAATTTTGAAGGAGAAATTTTAAAAGGAGATATTTTAAAAAGAGAAGTTTTAAAAGTGAAATTTTTTAATGGACAGAAATTAAAAAAAAGTTTTTGCCTGAAACAATAATTACATAAATAGTTAATCATCGTTTGGTATATATAAGTTGGCAACTAAGATTACAAGTATCTGATGTTGAGGGATATTCCGTTGAAATATATTTCAATAAAATTTATTATTATAAAATTGTGTTTTTAATTTATAAAAAATATTTTATTATTTTATTTTTAGTATACTAAAGATGTTATAACATTGTTTACTTTTTAATTTTACTGCGTTTCTAAAAAAAGCATATATGATTGTTATGTATAAGACGCCTTTTATAACCATATATATTTTATCTGTAACCAGGAGTTTTTCTATATAGCGGTTATACTTTCTTTCTGAGATATCTCTTTGGAGAAGGAAAACAAAAGGAAATATCTTTGGGATACATAAAAGGAAATTGATAGTCTATGTGTGACAAATATTTGATAAATATTATTGATTAAAATATTTCTTAATTTTGATATAACACTAGTAATAATAATATACAGTAGAAGCTGGCTATTCCGGCATGGCAGGTGATTTTAAAATATGCCGGAATAGAGGGAGTCGGAACAAATACCGTGATTGAAAAATGGGGATTTTCATACCTGTCGGATTAGCTTCAACTGTATCATACAATGATTTCTATTAAATACAAATTAGAAATAGAGATTTAAATATTTTAATACATGTTTTATTTGTCTAGAATAAAAATATTCCAAAATAATTTCAAACAATTATCTTTGTTATTGTAATATGAGGATTGGAATGTAATATAACTACCGAGGTGGGATCAAAGCTCTTGTGCTCGCCTTTCTTATCTGGTGTAAAGATCGACTGATTAGACGGAAATACAATAAAATAGGCATTTATCTCATTTAAAACAGGCCAGTATTTACATGTTCAAAATTTTAATAAAAAGTCTGAAGAATTAAGCGCTGTCGAAAGTATTTTGTTGCTTGTATTTTTACAAAGACATTTTCTTTCAGCAGTGAGTAATACGTAAAAATATTTTAAATTAAAAATTATGTAACTATAACTGTGAATAAACTTAAATAAAATTGTCAGATTGTCAAATAAAAGATCCGTCGAGTCAATGCAAACTAATGTTTCGTTGATTAATTTCAACGGTTCATTCGCCTTTATCAAAATTAATGATTAAGAAAAAGAAAGAAATAAAAATTAGAAGTTTTCCAGAAGACAAAATGAAGAATGTATGTACAGAAGATTTCGAAAGGATTCAGGAAAGTACTTGGACTACTTTTGATTAATTCAAGAAACAAGTAAAAGGAAGGAAGCATGATAGATGCAAGAAGACTGTGAGTCCTTACTCGTCGACTGAAAGGGTATTAGCCGACCGATCTTAATTCAATGGTCTCAATTATTTATATTAACTATTTTCTACTAAGATAAGAGTTTCTTCATTTTGAATTTAGATATGTAATTCACAGAAGTAAATAAATGTTTTATATATGGACTTCTTAACTAAGTTTTAAAAGAATTATTTCTATTATTATTATCATTATTATTATTAATTTTATTAATATCATAGTAGTGTCGGTAGTAACAAAATTTAATACGTCTTACATGTGTAAAAATGCTTTTCATCCCGCAGAGTCGACTGTGAGTCCGCGCGGTGTGCTGCTACTGATAATACACACATTTCATAAGCACACTTCAGATGTGCCAATGTGAAATAGATTGTGCTAAATAAATTTAAGCATACAAAGTGCTGCAGCTCAATATTAGAATTATTGATTATACATATATTCATAAAATTTTTTTAATGATTTATTTCATTTTCAATCTATGGGGCACAAATTAACTACAAACAAGAAAAAATCGTTAAGTCCGGAAAATCTACCGTCACCATTACTTGCTGCCAGGAAATACGTTTATATCAAGCCGATTCTTCGCAAAAAAAACAAAGTCCTTGAAAATGGATCAACGAATTCCTATTCACAATCTGTTACTTTTATTGATGAAAAGATTATGTCAGAAAAGAATGTCGAACTACCGAATCAAAAACAAGTGGAAAGAATAATCAGTCCGTTTTATGTTCACACTTCACCGAAATTGAAAAGACGATTCCGTAGCTTCAGTAATTCGTACTCGTTCGATTGGTATTCCGACAGAGAACAACGCAATATGATATATTCCAATGTCTATTTTAACAGGGCCGAATCGTACAATTCTAGTCTTCATTACTCTAACCCCATGCCATATTATTCCTTCGATTCCTACGTTCCTCAGACACCTCCTCGGGTTGAATCTATTGTCACGCCTGACAGATAAATACACATATGATGCTTTTTTGCATTTAATAAGTTTATTTATTTATTTACTCAGACGGAATGCAGAAATAAATCGTGTTCTATTCCTAAAGATTGAGGATTTGATAATTTTTTTTGATGTCTCTTAATTTGTAATTTATTTTTATTTTTACTCAAGGTGAAGAGTTACGTTTAGATCAGTTTTGACGACAGAGCAGGAAGGATTATGTTTGTTTGAGCGATTATATGTACGATATGAACGCATTTGGCAATGGTCTATGTAACAATTAACGGGAATATGTATCTTCATGTGTCACTGTTAATTTTTTCAGGAATATGTTGAAGGTACTTAATGATTTGTGAAAGAAATATAAACTTCAGACTTGTCGAATTCGAGTTTTATTTTTTGGGAGATTTTCAAATAGTAAATCTTTTCTTACCACTTATATGAGTGTAAGTTCGGCGTTTATCATCATCGAGTGTACACATTTCAAGAATGAAGGAGAAATGCATTGGCATCTCTTTCTGAAACGTCAGTCGTCCAAGGGGAGTAGAAATAATTGTTACAGAGTTACAGGAAAATAAAAAAATGTGTAACATTTAAAATCTTTCCGATATTGAATAAACGTCTCTTGTTGTTTTCAAACGTTTTTAATATGGTAAAATATTTAAGGTTTAGCGCTTATCATTTTATTGTGTATTTATTCTTTTATTTAATATACAAATAAGCAACAAACGGTTAAGATTTTGACCTTAATAATAATATTAAAAATAAATACAAAGTCTGACAAATTCAGAACACGAATATTACTCAGATTAATAATTTAGAATTATTCTAAAAAGTAATATCGTTACTGTTGCGACTTCTAAGAGAGACGACTTGTATATCCGTACTACAATAATAATGATGATAATAATAATAATAATAATAATAATTGTATAAAGTCACACTATGACACTGTATTGTAATATTATAATTATATCAACTAACTTATAATTTATTTATATTTTCTTTCAGAATTTTGTGTGTGATGGTAGATTTTATTTTACATGTGTTAATTTATATGTATGTGTTTTTTTTACATTCTGTGCATATATTTAAAAATCGATATGTTAAAATTTATTTTTACTTTTTATTATTAAACTGTAATTTATTTTTTAAAAACATAAAAAGTGAATTTTAAAATTAAAATTTTTTATTTGATAAAATTCATTTTTTCTTTTTTCTTTATGAATTTGGATATGAATTTATCTTTAATAAACTTGTTTTAATAAACCTCGGTAATTGGAATAAACTAAGTTCTCTGTTAAATCAGAATGATTATTCTAAATCTTTTCTTGAAAAATGAATAAAGAAAACAGAGGGTAAGATACTTTCTAAGATAGTTCGAAAAATCAGAGTTTTGCTCTCTGGTTGAATCTAAGAAAAAAATCGAAGTATCATTAGATATAAATAATGTCTAAGTATTACTTAACTGTAACTGTTATGTTCGCTGCCACTCCCAACAACAAATAAATCAACAATTCAACTAAATCAAAAACACCAGGTGGGCCAGATCAGAGAAAATCAATCAAAAAACTTTATACTGAATAATGTAAATTGTAAGGAATAGTAACTGGAGCCGAAATTAGCCGGTTTGACCGAACATTTTGTCAGTTTAGGAAAACCATAAATAAAATATATAATTAATAATATAGCTAATTTAAATAATTAAAAGTAAAATAATTAATAGTTAAATAAAATTGAATTAAAAAAATATTAAATAAATTAATTAAATTAAAATAAATAATCAAACCATCACGTTCATATGGTTTTGTGATGGTATATTTGATGTTTGAGTTGAACTGCATTTACACCGGTTTTAATAGTAATTTTGATTAAAAATAAATTTGAATGAAGTTCATTTAAATTGTATAATAGGACAAATAATATCGATCAATGTTATATGTGTGTTCCATGTGTTGATTATGTAATTATCGAAAAGAAAATATCACTTGAATGAATGCATGTTTGTGAGTGTAATAACCAATGAATGTGAATGCATATGTGTATGATTGATTATGATTAAATGTGTGTGTGTTTTTTTTAAATGATTTGATTGAGGAGCTTGTGTGTGTGCTCCAATTTCTTGTAAAAATTTGAATCACAATTACAAAAAAAATGTGTGTAAAAAATTAAAAAATTTTATTTAAAGCGATTCCCTTTGTTTAAATCAGTGTTTTTTCAATCTTTTCGGTAAAGTGGAACTATATACAAATGACTACCTTGGTCTTGGAACCTTTATTCTATGTCACGTAATAAACTTCATCGGTGAAAATGCAGCTTCTACGTTTAATCGTACTATTTCTAAAATTTATGTAAGATTTTCATTATTCATTATAAGCGTCATCAACAATAATTTATTAAAAGTTGCATAAAAATCCACAAATATCAAGGAACGTAAACATTAATTATAGTTACATATACATGGCAGTAGTCAACAATTCAGTGTGAAATTTGTGCTTGATGATTTCTGCAGATAAGTTGAATTCTAAGGCGCGTTTTAGATAGATCCACCCGAAGTTCCTCTTCGAGTGATAGTAATCTTTCTCGCTTCTTGTATTTAATTGTGGTCAAACACAAAAATCCTAACTCACATAAGTAAGAAGTTGAAAATTGAACGAACAATCACAGGGCTTTCTGAGTAATTGATGTATACTCCTTTTCAACAAGCATCCAGAAGGCATCCAAGTTTAACTCAAAGTGCTTTAGTCTCAATGTTCTGTCACTTGCAATACTAGCGAACTGTTCCTCTTCTGAGAAGGTAAAGTGTTCTTCGGATGATTCAAATTCAACGAATGGGTTTCGAACCCAGTCGTACCGGTTTAAGGATATCGTCGGAAAATATTTGTTGAGACCTGCCAATAGTGTGTCAAAGTGATTTAAAATCAATTGCAGAATGTCCTGATAGATTTTTCAACGACACTGGGAAACATTTCCACATTCCCTGTGGTAGCACGTTTCTTCCATATAGTTAATTTCTTCTGAAAAGCACTTATTTTGTCTGCTGACATCAATATGTTTTCGTTCCTACCTTGCATGCTACTGTTCAATAAGTTCAATTCGTGAAAGATGTCAACCAAATATGCTAACCTGGAACACAATAAGTCATCATTCAGAGTTTCTACAAAGTCCGTCATGTGCCCTTGAGAACAGAAGATTAGCATCTCTTCTCTTAGTTCGTAGAAACGACTCTAAAAATTCCCCTGAGACAATCATCGTACGTCTGTATGCTGAATGAGAGTAACGAATTTATTTTAAAAATTTATTTTAATTTCAATATATTTTGAAGTCGTTCATTAAAAAAACAATAAATATGCATTAAAAACACGCTTATTAAAATTCTATATATATATATTATATCCCTGTTTATATTACTGTAAATTTAGATAATTGTAAAATTAAAACTCCTAAAAAAAGAATTTTCTTTTGATATTCAGAAGTAACAGAAAAAGCGTAAATTAAAAAAGCAACACTTTGTACTTAAATAAATTTTATTTCATAAATTAGAATTTTGATGAAGTTTGCGCTTCGAAAAACTTTTTTAACATAAATAATAATTTTGTTTTATCATTGCAAATAAAATAAAAGAAAAGCTCGAATTTTCAATTTTTTTAATCAACAAACATGGCGTTCATTTTAATTACGTCGTTTTCAAACGAACAAACGACCTTACATCGCCGATTATCGAACAATGTTGATATAATATTAAAATAATATTAAATGTTAATTATTAAATGTTAAAATAATATTAATATGTTATTTGTAATATACCAGATTAGCTTGCAAATCAGAAACTGTTTTCGATTTGTTTGAGAGGAAACTTTGAACTTTGGATGTGACAGAGACTACTTTAGNAGTACTTATTGTTCTACAAATACTCTTCTTAAATGCTCTAAATCCTTCAGAATATGGAATTTTAATGATTTGTTTGTATTCTTCAATATTTTCTTCTTTTAAATGTTTTTTAACTCGTGCATCTGTACATAATTAGTCTAATGTTACTCTAATGTTGTGTTCTATTTGCTTATTTGTATACATTTATTTGCTTATATGTAACGTCCAATCACCATAATCTCCACACCACAATCTCCATACATACAAGAACAACACTCAGCAAGCAGATGACTCCAATATACACCACACCAATAACAACCACAGAAGTCACGACAATCAGGACGACAACATAAGCAACCACACCGACAATCACAACAACACAGAACAAAATAGCAATCACTATAATCAAAACAACATAAGCTACTGCACCAGTGCCTGCAGCACCAAACAATAACCGAGAAGACAATGTCGACAAAGATACCCAGGACGACAATGATAACAACAACAACCATGGTTACGACATCAGCAGTAACAAGGTAGAACCGGTCCAAGATATCAACGCCGTCGGGAACAACACCAACATCAGTACCGTGAGTTTCGAAAACGAGCCAGACAAGAACAGAAAGCTGATAACCCCCGACCAGGACCACACGGCACCACGGGCCCATGAACTGGAAGACGCAATAGTCGGTCAGCACCCTCCTAAACCAATACCACCAGAAGCACCCCCCACACACACTAGCTCACAACGCCACATGCGTTCAACACAACCCACACATCAAACACGACAGGACAGCATCACACACACTTCAAGCACACCAGATCAACAGCACACAACCATCGAACACAGCACGACAAAAGAATACATACATTAAATACAATAAGACAACAGCTCACCCCACAACCCAGCTGCGTCCTAATTAACAGTCCATTACCAGCCCAACAACCACTTACTCCAACCAGTCAATCACCATTACACAATGCTCCGCATTCTTCGGCGGGGGCTCCTGTAGTGATTCGATAATTGATAAAAAAAACTTTCAAAAATGACTTTTGTTTAATTAAAGTAAACAAAGAATAAAGTGTGGCACAAATTTAAATCGATATAATATTTTTTTAATAAACTATTATATTTATTTCGCCTTTTATCTCTTCTCGTGACATATCGACCGATGATCACCGGACCCGATCAGCAACCAGACGTTGTCGAACCGACATGGTGATCTCTCCGGGTAACAAGTCCCGGCACGTCTAAGAGGTGCTAGCCGTCGCTACTCGGTCCGGCTGCCGGCACCACAATAGTCTATTATATTATTAATTCTAAAAAAATATAAATTATTTTTCTAATTAGTAAACAAAATCGAAATCCTAATTTTCTATACAATTTCTATACGAATATAATTAATTAAATAATTAAACTTCCATAAAATCAATAGTCTAAATATTATTCGTCATTGATTCTCGCATTTGATGAGTTTATATGAAAACAATGCGAGTTGATTGAACAAAAAGTCGTGAAGTCGATAGATGCGTTCAGTTCTGTATGGAAAGTAAGGTCTCGTTGAAATCGAAAGCAAATATGACTGTTGACGAAATAATCGAGAGTCTCTTAACGATCGCAAAAAATCGCAGTTTTTCTCCGAAATTCTTCAACGAAAACGACATAATTACGTTGTGTCAAAACGTGAAAAACATTCTCGTATCGCAACCGGTTCTTCTCGAACTCGAAGGCCCCTTGAAGATCTGTGGCGACATTCACGGCCAGTTTTTCGATTTGATACGATTGTTTGAGTTGTGCGGCGATCCAGGCAGCACTAATTACCTGTTTCTCGGCGACTATGTCGATCGGGGAAAACAAAGCTTGGAAACCATTTGTCTCTTGTACGCTTACAAGGTGAAATTTCCCACGACGTTTTTTCTTTTACGCGGAAATCACGAAAGTCAGGCGATCAGTAGAATCTATGGATTTTTCGATGAGTGTAAAAGACGATACAATGTCAAACTGTGGAGAACGTTTTTGGATGTTTTCAACAACATGCCGGTCGCTGCGATCATCGAGAACCAGATATTCTGTTGTCACGGGGGATTATCACCTGAATTTCTCAAACCCGATGTACCGGATTTAGATAATCTAAAGAAGAAGATCAAATCGATTAGTCGACCGACAGATGTACCAGAAGAAGGGATCGTTTGTGATTTGGTATGGGCTGATCCGCTCGATACATCTGCAATCGGACCGGTCGATAATTTCCCCACTGCTTTATTTAACGACACAGGATTCGCACCGAATGAACGCGGAGTTTCCTATGTCTTTTCTCCCACAGTTGTCGATTCGTTTTTGAGTAGATTTAGTTTCGATCTGGTAGTTAGAGCTCATCAGGTCGTCGAAGACGGATATGAGTTTTTCGCGAATCGGTCTTTTGTGACGATATTTTCCGCTCCGAATTACTGTGGAGAGTTTGATAATGCCGGAGGGATCTTTTGTTTGAGTCGAAGTGTCACGAAAAACACGAAATCTAATGAAGAAGAAGTAGATTTGGAGGGTAGTTTTCAAATATTGTATCCGGAAACGAAAAAGCGAGTGGCGAAACCTCAAGCCGGAAATCGTAGAGCAAAATGAATGAAAAATATTTTATAGATATTTGATTTTTTTTCGTCATATACATTTTCATTGGTAATTTAAATGAGTAAAAATTCTAATTCTGCTTTAACTTGAGAGAAGAGCTTGCAGTTGAAATGATTTCTAATAATAGTTTTCTTTTTAATTTTTATTTTGTGTAAATAATAATGAGGCATTATTGGCTTTAAAATTATTTTATTTTAGCACGTTAATTGAGAAAAAAATATTATATAAATAAAATAATAAAACTCGAACTGATAAAGTTATATTTTTTGTGTTTCTACGTCTCAGCTAGGACTTTCACTAATGCTTATTATTTAAGCTTATAAGGAATGAATGATTAGTAGTTTAGTCTAGTAATTTAGCTCAGTGCTTCAAGTTCATAGATAATTAAAAAAGGTTTTGAATTTGATAAAGTTCTTGAAAATGATCGCAATCATCTTGAATATTGAGCTAGACCGTTTTCGAGTTTATTCAGTTTACTCATGACAATAATTTTTGACAACGAAGACTCTATAGTAAGTAAATTATAATCATCTTTTGTCTACATTTGCATGAACATTATAAATTGAGGTTCAAGACTCATTAGTTTTGTATTTTCCCAATATTTGATTCTAAAATCGTATTATTGATATACTTTCAGATATCGGATTATTATTACTTTTTC
Source organism: Girardia tigrina (assembly GCA_001938485.1). Taxonomy (NCBI): domain Eukaryota; kingdom Metazoa; phylum Platyhelminthes; order Tricladida; family Dugesiidae; genus Girardia; species Girardia tigrina. The sequence goes on from MQRK01235070.1 coordinate 24,921, forward strand.
TTTATTATTTAACATTATTTGACCTAAATTCACACTTTTAACATAATGAAGTTGAAAGGTTTCATTTGTCCACACACTGACATTGCCAAATTATTATATTGTAAGATGAATAAACTTATAATTGATTTAAGATAGGCAATTCAAATTTAGCTGAGAAATAATTGATGTCTGATGCTTGAGACAAAGGTAGAGAGAACCAACAAATTCAAGGAATAAGTGATAAATAATTACATTGTTTAGTTTTCTTTGTTAAATTAATATTTTGTTTAAATTCATTGTTTTGTTTCTTGTTATTGGATCTCAAGTTATAACGGGGTTCTTCAACTTTTTGAACCTTTTTGCACCGATTGGCATGTACCACAATTATTTCAGCATTTTTGTTGTTGACAGCTTGCAATCTTGCATTAGTTGCTGTTATTCCACAAACACGATAAGTTCCTTTATAAGGTCTTTGTAACTTTGGAGATAAACCTTTCTTGGGTTGTGGTTTGTTTAAATAAACTAAATCTCCAATTTTTATATCATGATCATTAGCTTTTTTGTCATAAGCTTCTTTATATTCTTCCTGATTATATTTGATTTTTAATCCAGCTTTTTGTCATGCTAATCGCATTTTTTCTTGCATCAAAGTTTATAGTCGGGAACTTCCATAAGGCTGTTCATAGTTTAAATCAATCGGCATATTATTGTGTCGTAGATGCATAAGATAAAATGGTGTTTCTCCAGTTGCAGGGTGAACTGCATTATTATACGCATATACACAAGAAGATAAATAAACGTCAGTTGGACCCTTGTTAACATAAGATGAAATCATATTTAATAGTGTTGCATTGAATCTTTCTACGAGACCATCAGATTCAGGATGATAGGGGTTTGTATTCAGTTTTGTGATTCCAAACATTTCAGTACCGCTCTTAAAAAATTCACTTATAGAATTTGAACCTTGATCCGTTAACAGTTTCGTTGGGGTCCCATAACGGAAAATTATTTCTTCCACAAAAACTTGAGCTACTGTTTCTGTCTTTTAGTTAGGCATAGGATTTGCTACAACCAATTTAGTTAAATAATGAGAAAAGATTAAAATATATTTATTTCCGTTAGCTGTTTTTGGTAATGGACCAACAATGTCCATTGCGCATAATTACATGGGTGCCAGAGGTACAGGCATAGGCTTTAATGGAACTTTGATTCTTTTACCAGTGTATTTTCTCGTTAAACAAACTTGACAAGTATTACACCACTCCTTTACATCTTGTTCCATGGATTCCCAATAATATTTTTGTTTTAATCGAGACAAAATTTTTCTTTGAGATGGATGACCGCCTAAAGCTCCATCGTGATAATGAAGCATTAATATTTATCGATGATTCTTTGGATTCTAATAGTTCATTTTGACCATCAAAATATTTTAATATTCCTTTGTGAACGAAATATTTTTTACCTTCATTAATTAATTGCTTTAATTAATTCAAATTTTTAATAATTAATTTTAAAGGGGCATCCTTTATGATCTTTTTAACATTTTTGTCTTTTAATTGATCTTTCTGAAAAATATTATAAAATCAGTAACATCTCATACCGCTGATATCACTGTATTTGAAATTATTTCTTCTTTGCTGAATTCATCTCTCTGGCCCATTCTCGATAAGGTATCCACATTGGCATTAGCTTTTCCTGTTCTATAACGTATCTGAATATTATATTCTTGCAATTTCAATGCCCAACGTATTAATTTACTGGCTGAATCTCTATGGTTCATTAACCATTGTAGTGGACTATGATCAGTATAAAGAATAATTTCATTGCCATAAAGGTATTGGCTAAAGGTTTCAACTCCATAAACAATTGCTAGAGCTTCTTTTTCGATTGTAGCATAATACTCACATTAAACGACCACATAATAAAACAAAATAACTGCCAACAAATGGAAATTAAACAAGAAGAGGAAATCGAAACAAAAACAACGATAAAACCTTACAATAATAATAGCAATCAGAAAGAAAAATGCTCGGAAATCAAAACATCTGATCAAAAATTAAACAACAATATCAAACTAAAAGAAAAAACAATCGACAATCTAAAACACTCCAAACAACATAGGGAAACTCAAACACCAAAGATCAACTCAAAAAGCGAAACACAATCTGATCCTAATAGAGTCAGAATTTCAAAAGATGACCGAACACAAACCGAAGACAATACTAAGTTACTCGAATCACAAACAACACAGACGAAAGCAATCACCACCATACTTACGATCGAAAAATCAATCCAAACAAACGCCTCATCAGTAAACAAAATAACACAAACAACAACAAAAACAGAATCACAATCAATACAAACAGACAATACAAACACAACAAAACAACAGAAAAAGAAATGCGGAAGAGAAGCCTTGACTGGTTTGACGATAAACGACATATTATGACAGATGGAATACAAACACTACCTCATGGACATATTTGTTGTGAATAATCAACTTGTATACATTGTACATGTTTGCTACATCTGTACATGTTATGTAAATAAGTGTTTGTTGAAAATACTCGTCTTCAAAACCTTGAAAACAACAACTTTTTTATATATAATAATGATATATTCTATAAAATGTTAACTGCGCAATACGTTGACATGATGAATGCATGACGATATCACCTTGGATTCGATCATATTTAGAATGGTTGATACGATAATGGTTGATAACATAGTATAATATAGTATCATAATATATATCTATAATATAATATTTCCACACATAATGTGCAAATATTCTAAATATTGATTTTTCAGCACTTTTTCGAACATCTTGATATAGAATCTGATTATTTACCTATGGGTTTTTTATCCATGTGTTCAAACAGAATTTTGATATTTTGCTTCCTTCGACCTCTATACCATATGTGAGTTCTCCTTCACTTCAAATATCTAAGATCATATTCCAACTATTGACCTATAGATTTCTATATATGTGTTCAGACAGATTTTCGATATTTTGCTTTCTTCGATCTCTGTACCCTATGAGAGTTCTCCCTCACTGTGGGCATTCTGCCTCATTTTCAACTATATTATATAAAAAATATGAATATATTGCACTTTGCACAATTGTGAACTTGTTAATTTTGCACAGTTACACATGTATTGATTAGCACATGTGCAGCCTGTCTAGGCTTAGTGCATTATTGATTAGCACAGTGCAGCACTGTGCACTTTTCTATGTAATTTTGATTGTTTTTACATGTTTTCGATGATTTTTCAGGGGATTTTCATGGTTTTAAGGTAACGATGATGGTTTCTAAGGTGTTTTCGATGACTGTCAACATGATTGTATTGACTGTTGAGGTGATTTCGATGATTTTTAGGGTAACGGTGACGGTTGTCAAGGTTTTTGAGTGATTTGATTGGTTGATTAAGTGATGGGAACCGTAACCAAGGTACCTGGAAGCAATCGGAACCGTTGTCAAGTGAACCGGTACCGTTGCTAGAAACCCAAGAACCAATCAGAAGCGTTGACAAACGAACCGGAACCGTTTCTATGGAAATCGCGATCGTTGCTATGGTAACCGTTACCGTTTCCATGGCTACGTTGACCCACCCCCAGGGGGTACACTGAGGGAAAACTCTTTTTTTCTACTGATGTTATATAGGTTGACCATAAAAAATAATAAGTTTGGAACATTTTATTTGTAATCGCAGACATTTTATTTCAAAGCTCAATTCTAAGAATATTACAATAATTCAGTCTTCTTTGATATTGTTGCTATACTTTTCGTCTAAATAAATTTTTTTCGAGAATTTCAAAGTTTCCATTGATGGTTTTGTAAAATTCTTTACTGATCTTGTTGGTGTCAAATTGCAAGGTTATGTAACCTTAATTATAGAAATATTGATTTGACTCTTATATCACACCTTATTGATTCAAAATAAAATCAGTTCAACATTCACTGAAGTTACTGATATACACTTCCGTATTCCATGAACTTCTCCATGTTGGTTAGACGTATCGCATTCTCTCGAAAATCTGTGTAAGCAGATATCTAAATCGTTTCAGCAGCAACTTGATTTTCATTCCACGAAGTTTTGTTTTGTTCAAAATATCTCATTATCAAATTGTACTCATCCAATAGAGAATCATGATTTATTAAAATTTAAGACATGTCCATAGCTCTAAATTACAAAATTTATTGAACTTTTAATTGGTGTTCACTTTGGAACTGTATAAAGTATCATCCATTCCAAGTAGTTAATGCCGTTAAAAGCTCAATTCCAATCATGAAAATAGTCCACCATTGATAAGTAAAACTTTGGAACATCTTTTCGAATCGAAATTTGTTTTCCTGGATCTAGCTTGGAAAGGAAAAATATAGTGTATGACGATTATTCAGTTTTTCTTTGAAAATATTGAGCTCAGCCGAAATTTCAAATCCTGCTATATTCTATCTTTCGAATCGTTTGATAATTTCATTCATGAATTGAAATTGATTATCTATGAAAGGTAGCCAAGTACGACTGATTGGATCAGAGAAGAAATCTTTGATGTTTGTTAGACATTTATCTTGGAGTGACTCAAAATATGATTTGAGAGGGTCAAAAGTTAAAGAATTCGGATGATTGCTGGTGAGAGAAACAATAATCATGTTGAAGTGCGTGATTTCAAGGGTTTGAATACAACATTCAATTCCTAACAAACAGCTTTAAAATCTGATATTCGTAAAGTCATTGATTTACTAGATGTAATGTTGACACATTTTAAAATTATAAAATTTGATTCAATTGACTTTGTTCTTTATATGCTTTATTCTAATGTCAAGATAAGTAATCCGTATGTCAAATCGTTGTTGCATTTTAATTTGAAAGTGTATGGGGGTGTTCTTTGCGGACCGAAAAACTTTTACAACGATCAACGATTGCAGTTCATCCCCAAATGTTCTGAAAGTGAAACCAAAATGACCGATTGACAATCCCCGGGAATTCTTCTGATCCTGAAAGGCTAAGTTCCGGTTAATTAAAATGAGGACGTACAGTTCCACCCAAATCCGTAGCGGACGGTTATCCTGACAGTCAAGTCGCCTGGCAAACCCCGCAGTCATCCAGGCTACATCCATAAAAATAATTTGTATATAAAAAATATTGTACAGTTACTATTAAATACGGTTCACTATTCTAATCTTTAAGTGACTTTAAAACATAAAACAATTTAAATGGGCAATATAAAAGTCGTACCTTAACCGCGTTTCGCTTCCAATCAACATATTTAGTCCTTACGAGGACTACATTTCGTAATTTCCTAACTCATTAATATTC
>MQRK01235073.1:2310-21588 GCA_001938485.1 Girardia tigrina
ATTATTCTTCCGAACCAAAAAAATCGTGAAACCTTTCGGAGATATTTTCAAATTACCGAATTTTCGTCACAGCAGTTAGCGACGAATCCGCTTTCTCCGTTCAGCCCTCGCTTCGGAGCTGCGCGCGAGTTTCACCGATTTTACAGGTCACGAGTTCTCCGTCCTAAGGTGAACTCAACACTGAACATCCGACCCTCCCCCGATAGAGTTTCGCAAGGAGTATCAGTGATGGTAATCCGTTGGAAAATTGCATCATCCTGAGAGAAGTTTTGACTCCTGAAGAATTAAAAGTTAATTAATAATAAGTCCAAAAACGACAAAGACCGTTACCAAACCTCCCAGTGGACATAGAAAGTCACCCGACCCCTCCTGGTAGCTCTCTGCAAGTAAAATCCGTGAGCAGGACCCATTTGGAACTGGAGCCCTCCTAAGTGAAGATATGCATCCTGAAAGATTAAGAAAAGTTAATTAAAACATAAAGAAATTAATTAAACTTACCAGTGATTCATTTTCAAATAAAGCAAAATAACATCACGCGATTAATAATAATAAGTAATCGGTAATATCATTGAAAACAAGACAGTCCTTGTCCCATACTTAGGAACACACTGCATGGTAACAACCGCGCGGACAAATCGGAGCTCGAAATCATCGGTGTTGTCCAATCAGAAGCGGCCACGGACAGGCAGAGAAAACACTGTTATAAATATAACAGTTATTTGAAACAAAATCAGAACTAAAAAAGTAATTACTGAAGTGAACTGCAGAACGAACGAATTAATTACTAACGTTAATTGAGGACTGAAGTAAAGTGAAATCAAATTCCGAAGGAAATTAGAGAAAATATTTTCTGCGAAATAAAACGTAACCCGATAGCGGCAGTCGATTAAATTGAATCCAGAAGTATAGCGAGAAATTAAACGATTGTACCGAAGTAGTGACCCAGAACCTTCCTCCGAAACCAAAATTAAAAGATGCAATTTTTCTGTTTTATTTGCTTAAATAAATGGATTTCACGATTAAATTTTGCGTTTCAAATAAATTAAACTAAATTAATAATTTTATAAGTAAAGCATAGTTTTATAGTTTTATCATTAATCCCTAGCCACGTCGTTGTCGCCGCCGTCATCCTCATCACTAATTGAATCGCCTCGAACAGAATGCGGAAACAGAATTCCAAAAAACAAAAATGTTGTCGCCGCTTTTAATGCCCGAGTAGTCGAAGAGAAAAGAAAGAGTTAAGCACTAAGCGACGAGTCTACGAATGGTTCTTATAAAATACCGATGATTGTAAAAAATAGTTAAGGGAGTGGTTGTTAAAAAAATATTTTTAGTTCTTGAAGACCTCGTTGATTAATAAATGCTTATACAATTATTAAATAGATATTATAAATGATTCATTAACTAGTAAATAATTATGTGAAAAATGAAATTGTAAATATATATTATATCGGTTTATTGATTAATAAATAATAATTTGATGATGTTGAAATAGATAAGGAACGCTTAAAAAGGGTAACAAACCCGAGTTGAGAATGAGTGAGATATGAACGAGTTGAATGAACGAGATATATTGATGAATAATTAATGAATATATATTGATGGATAATTGATTAATATAACTATATATTATTAATCAACTATATATTATCATATTCGTAACAACAATTTCATAATCGTCTTGGCGGACAAACTTGCAACTATGAAGTCAAAACGTTTTCGAACCAGTCCCATAATGTATGAGAGACGCACGCACAGAGCGGATAAACAACCAATACAACCATACAGTGAAATAAATGAATGAAATGGTACCAAGATTAGACAAGTATGAACAATAATGAACATAACATGAAGTCAGCCCCGAGTGGCGCTGAGCTAGGGGGGCCCACAGCCTGTCGTGACTTAAAATGAACCTGAAGGTCCTTCAAACCTGGCACTACCCGTTTGATGTCAGGCGAGAAAGAGGCGTCCGACCACCTCACAAATAAATATGTAAAATTTGACGCGACGTATATCGGGTTGTGGTTAACCTTTAATAACCACTGGAGGCTATGGAGCTTACAAAAATGTTAATACTCGAAGGGGTCGAGACACAGTATACTGGCCACTGGTATTGGATATACTGTTATTTGAAATTCGACTGTGAATTCAAGGGTTTGAGATCTCTCTTGGAGAACTTTGTGTTTATTTACGAAGCACTGCAAATTTGCAGTAAAATTATTGAAAAAGACCATTTTCGTAAGAGGCAAAAGGTTGAACAAATAACCCAAGAGTTTGGGTATGAGTTAAAGTTCCTGGCCCCTTATACGTACGTGCTGAATCCGGGTAAGTATTACTTGCTGAAGTATTGCAAAGGCAGAAACATTATAGCAGCATATGTGGCTTGTTTTATTCACCAAATTCAACGAAATCTAGTTAATCATAGAGCCCCATTACCTTATAATCAATTAAGTTCTAAAAGTCCTGTTCTTTTTCAATAAACAAAAGACTGTTTTTTTGTTTATATTCAATCATGTCACTTGAATTGTTTTTTGTTTCAATAGAAATAAAAATCATTTTCTTTGAATTGCAAAATGTTTCCATTGAAAAAAATATAAAATTAACATAATTAATAAAATTGTTAACTTAAATCATATTCAGATCATCCTTAGTATTTATCTTTCATATATAGATATAATTGAAAAATGTTAATATATATTTCGAATTATCTCAATCATTATATAAAAATATAAAAAAAATAATTATTTTAAAAATTATTAATTTGACTTTTAAAAATAAAAATATGCAAAAATCCTTAAAAAATTCAACATTATTTTCAAATGAAATTCAAACATCAAATCTAAATTAATACAATAAAAAATTGGCACACACACACATAATCCATCATAATAATATTAATAAAATCAATTTAAAATTAACCAAACAAAATCGAAAATCATTCATAATGAAACAAGATTTATTTCCAAAAAAATTGAAATGTTTCATACAGTTTCAAAGAAACAAAAACAGAAATAATTGAAAACATCAAAAAACTACATTTGTATATTATAACCACTACACTACATTAGAAAAGAATCATCTTTTGAAAGCAGCAAAAGACTGTCCATGCATTGCAGCTGATGGATTCAGACCGTTTGACATATTCGATCTCCAATCATTACCGGAGTTTGCCTGCATACTGAATCCTAGAAATATTACCGGTACATATTAAATACAACCAATACATGAAGCAGTACATTTAGAAAACGGAACAAACGTTAAAAAAAACATTATTACGCTAAGTTTTTATGACAATGAGGCACTGATTACTGACACCACTCTCACTTAATATTTTATTTATTTGTTTTTGCTAATCGTTAGAAAAAAGTTCAAGTGATTATGAAGTCTTAAAATACACAAATAAATTGGGTGAAATGAAACAGTTTTGAAATAAACATAATTTAAATAATTCAATTTTCTTCGAATGGTTTTTTAAGAACCAAGTACAATGTATTTTTCCATTCTTTATATCAGCTTACTTTCTATATATGATTTCTAAATATGATCTTCAAACTTTGCACACTTACTCATTCTCGATGACAATAAATGATTATGTGAAAACAAGAAAAATACCCGTCATGTATGACGGAAGAGCGGAATTTTCTTCTTTGAAAGTTTCTGTTTTAATTTTATTAATCCATTATGATTTTAAAATTAAAACAGAGACTTTCAAAGAAGAAAATTCAGCTCTTCCGTCATATATGACGGATCTTTTTCTAGTGTCATAAAGTTAATTTAATGTTCCTATTTTTTATTTCATTTTCACTTACGTTTTATTTAATTGATTGTGATTTGTTGCTCAAATTAAATTTTCACTTGTAAACTGATTGAATATTTTTTCCATTTTTGGCTACTATGATTTTAATTCAGATGCAATTTGACTGATGTAAAAAAGGCGATTGAAGAAAAAAATTGAAAAGGAATTCATATATATATATATATATATATAGCAATTCCACAGACGCTGTTTATCTTTGGCTTGTAATTTTATATTAGTCGGAGTTATTATGCATTGATTAAAAAATAAAAAAATAAGCTATGCAAAAGAAATAAAACAAGTTAATAAAAAGTCTAGTGACAATTTAAGCGCAATTTCCTTATGTTATTCGGTGCCCAAATATTAAAACGTTTATATCAGTATTTGACTATGATTAATTTTTTGTTACCGAACGAAAAAAATTGTTATAAATTGTCAAAACCTATTGAAAAAATTGTCAAAACTGAATGAAAAACCCTTTAAGTGTGAAGATGGGATGAAAAACAAGTTAATAAAAAGTCTAGTGACAATTTAAGCGCAATTTCCTTATGTTATTCGGTGCCCAAATATTAAAACGTTTATATCAGTATTTGACTATGATTAATTTTTTGTGACCGAACGAAAGGATATTTTTGAAAACTTTCTTCGGCAATATTGTTCTACATTATTGCAGGAATCGATTGGTAAATGTTTCAAGTCGCTAAGTGGTCTGGTTGCCGAGATATAGGCCAAAAACTGCATTTTTTCGAGGTTTTTTGGCTTTTCCAGGAAATCAATAAAGGAATTCCGGGAATTTTTTTGGCCCACAATCATCCACGGAACATGCTTAACATATTTGCTTTTGGAACTAGCCCTCGATATTGCTTCGTTGAGGAGGAGATACGACTTAAAGCTGCGGACACACATCCACACAGAAATAACCAATTAATAATCACAATTGTCAGTATGGAAATTGCGCTAAAAATTGATCACAGCAAACTTTGAGCATTAAGCAGATAAAACTCTGGGCTTTTATATTATAAAAACTTAAGGTGGGAATTAATCCGAGTATGACATCGGCTTGTATCGGTCATCATTATGCCGGGTTTAAGAATCATTTTGTTGAGAAATATTTTTTTTTGTTTTATTATAAAAATAATTTTAAAAAAATTATATTAAAATTACATTATATTCTAAGACAATGCCAACAAAGAACAACCACAAGATAATATCTAGTGGGAATATAATTTCATCACGGAATTCCAGAACAATATTAATTGAAAAAAAATCTACTTATAAATTATAAGTAGTTTATATTAATTTTTATTGTGTTTTTTTAAAATTAAACTTGGTGGCAATGTAGATTTCTGTCTGCATAAAGAATGGATAAAAAATTTAATTTTTTGAATTACTAGCTTCATTCCTTTTATTTGCTTACTTTCTATATAGGTATATATGTATCCATGGAATTCAGTAACCTATTTTTGAAGCCTTTTTACTCATTTTTTCAAACTTTGTACACTCACTCATTCTCGATGACAATAAATGATAATCTGAAAATTTGATCAAACTAGTCAATCAAAAAATTTTTTTTTGCAAAAGACAAATGTTTGAACTGTATTAAATAGAAATGTTTTGGTTTTTTACCTTCCATGCCTTATAATAAATTTATTATGTTATTAGTAACTATTTAATTGCAAAATGAAGTTGCAAAAAAAATTTGTATGAAATATTCCCGTCCACAAAAGATTTAAATAGTTATTAATAACGTACTTAATTTATTAAAAAATGTAATAGTAATTTTCCCTTCAAGAAAAGATAACAAAAAAATCTGTTGACCTAGTGGAATTCTGTTCGCATAAAGAATGGATATAAATTTTTATGGGTTTACTAGTTTATTTTATTTAATAATAATTACTACCCAATACATTTAAATTAAAACTATCTTTTTTTGATTTACTAGTTATATTTAAAATAAGCGTTAATAATTAATTGCACTTTATCAATAAGTTTATAATTATACATAATTATCCAATCAAATAAGCGAGTTGATTTGAAGTAAAATATGATTTCGTGACAAACAAAGAACATAGAAATGAAGATAGTCTACGAGAGATGGTTGATAACGAAGTCGGTCTAAACATCACTGAAGATTATTTAATACTAATTTATCAATCATAGTATTTCATATTTGCCTTCTTATTCGGTTTGAGCGCTGATTTTGTTTATTAACATACTTAATAGATTTAGAACTACATACATTAAATAGACATCTCATTTTGATTGGATAATGGTAAAAATATTATGTAACATAACTTAACATGTAAAATAAGTTTGATTTTTTGCAGGGTAATTCGTTGATTTTGATTGAGAATTTTTTTACCGGGTTGTTCGTTTTTAATTGAATTTGATTAACTGATTTTATTTCCAGTCGAACAAATATTATTTATCTCGTTAAACACTTACAAAAATTGTTAAAATTATCTCCGAACCATTTGAGAGAAATGTTTGTGAAATAATATGAGCCCCCTCTGGTAAAAAAGTTTTTAAGTGTCTCGATGTCATCAAACAATCAATATTGTTTAACCAACAACATACTAGATCGTTTAGTCATTATTCCGTAACTTTCATCTATCGATAAACAAATAAAATAAAGTACTTGTAAAAGAAATATTATTTATCAAAATAAATCAATCATAAATATCAAATACACTAAAGTAGTAAGTAAATTTAATAAATTTGAAAGAGTAATTTACCCTAGAACCTTAGGTATATTGAACAATCGTTAACGCTTACCCGGGGTGCACCAATACCCCAATATATTTTTAATATTTAAATAATCTTATATGGTGATGATAAACAAAAATACCTGAAAAATATGAAATTTATATACTTTATTTATTACATTCAACACAAATTTCAACACAAAAATTAAATTTGATGTGGGGTTGTGGTACACCCCGGTAAGGGTTCTAGGGTTAATGAAACAATTTCATGTTAAAGTAAACTGTGAAGATATAACTCTTTGTTTCTAAAAATTGATATTTGGAAATTTGATGTTCTTACAAATCTTAAGTTTTATTCAAAAATAATTTAGAAAAAGTTGCTTATTTTAAGATTGTTATGGATTGAAAACTTTTTCTAAAAAGATTTTTTTTAAATAAAAATTAAGTATATAATATTGTCGTTTTTTGTATGATTTTTTTGTAATAGTTTTTTAAATGTTGAACTGGAAATTTCCAGTCAGGGTTTTGTTTATATGTATCGTTGATTAACGTATTTTTGACATGTTAAGTCTTAAAACTTGAATTTTCGAGTCTTGAATGTTAAATCGTTAAACGGTCTAATTCTCACTAGAAAAGCCTCAATGACTTCTTTGAGTTATTTTTTTGAGTCAAGAAATTTTTAAGGAAAATAATTTATGTTCGTTATATTTGTCCCCGAAAATCGCTAAATTGAGTTTCAATGAATTGGAATTACTGTTCGATAAAATGAAGACGAATAAGCGAAAGTCACTCTTTCTTGAGTAATTGGTCGGATTCTAAATGTGGGTCAATCGACTTTTCGAGGCGCTACTCAGTATGACTTACGAAACTCCTTTTCATTCCATGAAAGAGACAGACAAGTCTTTTGAAGCGGTTAACTCTTCGATTCTTTATATTTGGACGCATCCTACCGGTAAATCCGATATTGAGGGCGATCATAAAGAGTAATTAGTCAAAGATTAATCACTCTCATTATGGGTAGACAAAAAGCTAGACTTCCAAATGATATATGATCAAAATATTTACTATTCTTATCATGCATCTGACACTCTCAAATAAAACTAGAATGTATTATCTAACGAATATCGTAATTTAACTCGTGGATCAAATTAATCAATAGTTGAATCACGATAACGAATTGAGGCCAAAACTGATTTGTCGATTGATCATGAATATTTGGGCCTGTTCAATACTAAAGATAGTGACTCAACTAAAATTAATTAAAAATAAACTGATACAGTATGAACATGAGAAATTTGCGGTAAGTTGTAGGAAAATTTACGTGTAATTCCTCTTTCAAATATGTTATAAGAAAAGAAGTATAAATCTTAATTCTATTGTTCACTAATCATTTCCAGAAGGACATACTACATGAGCATCCAACAAGCTTATTGATTATTACATGTGATCTAAGACAATAAAGCTTTGTACGAATATCGTTAATTACTTTACGTAATTCCTAATTAATCAATATTATCAATGCTGAGTAAAAATAATACTACTAAAATGACAAAGTACTTAGTAGCTATGTGATTCAATAAGATCGACAGAATAAAATTCATATTGCAATGTTTTTTAAATGAAAATATTTTTAACAAAGATATATATACACATGTGTGAAGGCGTGTAAAGGTCGATTACGCTAATAAAACAATATCTGATTTACAAAATTGTATCAAATAACAAATCGACTACAGAGTCCAACACAGTGTATTAAATTTAACATAAACATTATTCATTTTTGCTTTTAAATATTTTAGAGCATAAATTTTAGAAAGCAACAATTCAGTGTTGTCGTAATATCAGCATGTCCGAACACGATGAACTATATCTTGCTATGGTTATATAATCAGTAATTTAATGTTACACAAACATGATATGAATAAATATATGATCGTATTTACAAAGTATGATACTGTAAAAAAAATGATACTGTAAACATTAAATGTAAATATAGAATTCTGACTCTAAAATGTTAAATTATTCTCTAATTATTGTGTACTAAAAATCAGGAATTGCATTTTTAAGACTCAACATATTGTAGGTGTTCAGTTATTCTAAAACAAGAAAATAGTCTGATCTGATCTGTAGGAAAAACTATTTAATGCAGGCAACGATACTTACATATCGGTTATCTAAGACACAAAATATCAACATTTACACATATGCCAACATGCTGGAATATCAGAGATTACCTCATTAAGTAGAGGCGAGAATCACGTTGTCAGAATGAAATAATTGAATAAGAAAATAGAATTATTTTAATATCGTCTAATTCAAATTAAATATGTAAAAGTCAACATTGACATTATTGGATAATAGTAAATCTTTTTCAATTATCGATTAATTAAAATGCTTTTTGACTTCTCTTTCTACAATCGACATTATTCGTCAAAGATTTATTACATTTGTTATTTTGTTATAAATTATTATTACAAATTTTAATTACCGCAGATGATCTATGAACTTCGAAACATGGTCACTAGTCGATTTCTTAAACAAACTTTAGCTAAATTCTGTTTCCAAAATATCCAAATAGCATTAACAGGAATAATAATGAAAATAAGATCTACCTTTAAGATAGCTTTTTAAAAATAAATTCAAATTAGATAAATTAATTTTGGGTAAATATGTCAATTAATTAATGATAAACAATTAAAGGATGAGAATAAATTTAGTGAAAACGACGAACCTCCAAGGGCATTCCACTGATTACTCGGGTGTCCCTGATCCCAACCACCGTTGGTCATTGGACCCCAGCCGTTGTTACTGGTTTGACTGGGTTGCATTGCCGAGGTCGCCATGTGATTCGGATTCCACATTTGCGGATCCCACGGGTTGGTCATAATTTCAGGAGCCCTACTCATGTGTTGATTGAGACCGCTCCCATTCTGACTGATACTACCACCCCAACCGCCTGTCCAACTGGCTGCCCCTTGATCCCACAGATTTGGACCAGTCGTCGCCCCTCCTGGAGCTTGTGGCCACGCACCCCAACCTGTGGATGTAGGCCATGCAGCGGTATTTGGATTGGCCCACTGTGGCCATTGACCGCCTAATGTGAGAGTGATTATAACACGTTTAAACTACATTTGATTTATATTTTTCTGTTAATCTTAATGACTTTTACTTTAGTGGAATTTATATTTTGTTGACTATTTGAGAATTATTTTAAGAAATAATTTCATTTTAGCGATGATTTAATAGTTTAAAAATGTTATTATAAATATCATGATTGAAAAAATTCTTGAGTTGATTCGATCTTAATGAATTAAATGTTACGTATTTGCTTCTAAACAGGCGCCACGAGCTACTGAATTATTATTTGTTATGCAGTGAAAGCCGCTTATGATGGCTGCCTTGATGTACGCACTGTATTTACATCAACCTTTAATGCATGATCTGGCACTGACTTTGACTTAAACAGAACTTTGAATACAATGGTCAGTCGGTAATAGTGGCCAAATCTGGCTGGACGATTGTAGCCACTATAGCGGCTTTCACTGTATATTTATAACTTTAAATCTTGTATTTAATATGAAATGTAATATGAAAAAAATGTTTTAAAAATACATTCGTTTGTAATTCGGCTTGCCACCAAGAGAGAAGTTTAAATTACCATAAATAAAAAATTTACATTTGAAGTCTATTTTGAATGATAGATTGATATTTTTTCATATTAAATTGATATTTTTTCATATTAAATTGATATTTTTTCATGTTTAATTGATAATTTTCATAATAAATTGATATATTGTCATATTAAATACATAATCTTTCATTTATAATTGATAACTTTTTTTCAAATCTGGTCGTTGATCACAGTAGATATCTACTTCAACCAATTGCAACATATGATGCGGAAATTCTAAGAAAAATAGCCGCGTTTGGTAAATAGGTCAACTCCAAGTTTGCGCTGCGACAATGCAACACTATATACTGCACTTAAGACCGTAATAAAACTACAGTAACTTGAGTTGGAACTTATGTATTTTCCTCCATACTCACCAGACTTAGTCCAAACTGATTATCAGTTTTTCCTCAATTTGAACAACATTTTGATAGGAAAAAAATTCAATTCCGAAGATTCGGTAAAAATGACCCACCATGAATTTATAGATTTTCACCTACTAAATTTTTATTCAAATAGCCACAACAAGCTGCCACTCAAATGGCAAAAGTATGTCGATAATATGGATGTATACTGTTATGAATGACATAAATATTTGCATTGGTAAATTATCAATAAACGTGGACGTTAGTTCTACAAATTCCATACTTTATAATAATAAAATGCCACCAGAAATCAACATTATGAAAATCTTTATTTAAAGAGAAAAATTTTAAATAATTCCTGGTAAATAATCTAGTCATTCCGAACTATCCTTGTATTCCTTTTACAACGAGAAACATCTACAGGAACAATATATTGATCCATTATAGCTTCGTTTGTTAGCGGTTCCTTTTTCAGACATTCTATATAGTTCTGAATAGCGAGGAACATTGGCACCTTCAAAATATCGGTTCATTATACCTTCGTTGAATTTCCAAACCTTTCCAAATTATCACAATTTCCGCGACAAAATTTTCAATATTGTGTTTCTTCGGTGATTTTTCAACGATGTTTTTAGCGAAATTTTTGCTTGTGGTGTATTTCTCGTGATTTTTTTGCTGCGATGTTTTTCCCTACACCCTTACAAGTGACCACATAAAAAATTAACATTAACGGTTGAAAAATCATGTCAATGAAAAACAATGTTAAATGTATGAGTTTTGTGTTTCATTTATCAAAATGTTTTAGAGTAATATTAATAAGGAATGTACAAAATAATGACAATTTATATTCTTTAATAAAAACTAAACGCCATTTTTCAAAATTTATTTTTGTAATTAATTTCGGTGAATTAATCGCCATCTTCAGACTAAATTAACGCAGGCTTTTTGCAGCTGATATATGAGAAAGGTGAATATATAATCAGGTATGTAATAAAGACTCTATTTGAAAATGTTTAACAGAAAAGTTGAGTGTGAAGCTTGAATATTAATTTTTGGATACATGGATCTTATTAATAATGCCTTCCAGTAATTCTTAAATCGATTGCACAGAATTTGAAAATCATTTTCTCCGATTTTCTTTTTACATGTTAATTTATGTTCGGCAATATTGCTCCCATTATCTTTTTGGTTATGATTTGTATTAGGG
Source organism: Girardia tigrina (assembly GCA_001938485.1). NCBI lineage: Eukaryota > Metazoa > Platyhelminthes > Tricladida > Dugesiidae > Girardia > Girardia tigrina. The sequence continues at coordinate 14,054 of MQRK01235073.1, forward strand.
GAAATGGTTTGTCTATCCATACTCTTCTGATTTATTGTCAAACTCTCGCATCCATAGAGGAGTGTTGTCCAGACAATAGCCTTAGTGATCTTTAATCTGCTCTTGAGATGGATTTCTTTGAGGTTAAAAACTGTCCTAAATTTAATCATTGCGTTTGTTGATATACCAATCCGGTTTCTGATTTATTCTTCGCTTCCCCATTCTCTGTGATAGTAGAGCCTAAATATTTGAAACTCTTTACTTGTTCCAGCTTCCCCCTTAAATGAAAATCTCCAGGTTAACCTCGTTGTTATGGTTTCCTGAAACCATTACTTTGCTTTTTTGCCTGTTGATTTCCATTCCAAATTTGTTTGACGCTTTGTGTAATTTGTTCGTAAGTTCCCGAATCTCTGCCTCATCTTTGCCGATTAGGTCTATGTCATCAGCAAATCGTAGGTTGGTTATTCTTGTTCCTCCGCAGCTTATTCCAACATCGTCTAAATCGTCTATTGCTTCCATAACAATTCTCTCAAGAAAAAGGTTGAACAGTATTGGTGAATGAATAGAACCTGATGAAAGATGGCGGGTAATCTGCCGAAATTAATTACAAAAATAAATTTTGAAAAATGGAGTTCAGTTTTTAATAAAGTAATATTGTTACGATTATAATTATGACTCATAAAAATTTTTAATCGATAAAGTTCAGATATTTGACTTATCTGTCTTAAAAGTTTTGATTTTATTTAACTAATTTAGTCTATCTTAGTCAGAAAATTTATTACTTTATTACATTAGTTTTAATCATGCCTTGAAGAATAAATGATCAACAGGAAGGACAAAGAAGTTTGGGTTTTTTATTGACAGATTTTAAATTATCCTCTTAATTAATTGAAGCAACTTACTCTTCCAAGATTTATCATTTTATCGAAGTCCAGTTATCCAACATGAAGCGTATTATTATCAGTCATTTTGTAAATACGATAATGTACTCTAGGGTTTTATTTTGAATATCATGATTACCTGTAATTCAGTCATTTTTAAAAACCAGTTTACAGTGCTATTTCTTTATATTTAATCTTTATTTAGAAGCTCGCTTTTTTAATTCATTAAAAGATATTCGTGTGTTTTAGCAAATTTATAATACAAGCTATTGTAATTAACTTCTAATAACGGGTATCTGAAAATGTTTACACATTTTATTTATTAAAATTGATCTGATCTCTAGAATATTATTTAAAGAGGAAATCATCACCTTGCATCGATCCCATGCCCATTCCTCGTTTATTATTTGTCATATCACTATTATTACGATTTGCTTGAGGCTCCATTGGTTTGACTTCCACCTGTAACGAGAAAAACCGAAAATAAAAATAAAACGCAAAAAAAGACGAAAATATGATGATGGTTAAACCCAAGGTAGTTTTTTCTCTATACTAAGACCGCACACTGATAGCATCGGTGCTGCACATTTATTTCAAAGAAATTTTCTTTCTCACTCTTGATTTTGATTCTCAAAAACAACTAACACGCTTTTGAATCAGTATTTTATGGAATCAAACTCTGGTTTCCTCTCATCCACAACACAAAAATGAGAAATGGAAATTTCCATTTGACAATCTCTAGCACCACTCGATATAATCAATTTGCAGTTTCGGTCATAGATAAAAAATGATAAGTGCATATAGATCAATATTAAAACCTGTTTGTTGCCGATTGTCAAAATATGATCATTAATTAGTTGTTTCACGACAGCTTCATCATCAAAAGCGACAAATGCGAATCCTGTATAATTGAACAGTGACGAAAGATTTTTTTAATCATTGTTGGTTTTATTGTTGTCACTGTAACTGTAAGCAGTCGGTGAGTATCTTTGCAGATTTTGTATCAAGCAATAGTTATTTTCTATCTATCTATAAACGCAGATACTTGCCCGTGTTCCTGCTTTTTCAAGTGCACCTTTTTTGCTTCTTCCTCTTTCATTTTTAATACTTTTTTGCTCACGACAAAGACCCGTAATTATAAAAAAACGAAAGAAGTAATCATCTTTCAATGACAAATATTATTCTACTAAAAATGGACTTAACGAAAATAAGCTAATAACAATAATGTCAATAGTAAAAGCAACCATAAATGATAAACTTCATAACAAAAACTAAAACATATCTACTTATCTTTTTTTCTGACAAATTGATATTTATATAGAATCTATAAAGTAATCACTACGTTAAAAAATAATCAATTGTTTTTTGATTAATAAAGTAAAATAGTAAAGAAATACATATGGATACAATATGTAATACTGCTACTCTTACTGCTTACAGTACAGTACATAAATATACATAAATACTGTTATTTATAATCATGTTCGGATCAGGATTTGTCATTTTTATTTCTCCTTTTGTTTGAAAAAAACGATATTATTTTAAAGATAATAATCAATAATCGTATAAGTTTATTTTGTAGATTTGCACAAGTGAACCGCTTTTAGACACATTAAATTAAATTATTGACATAATACTCTGGAATGTATCAATTCAATAAATATTTGAGAAAATATTTTTAACGGGATGAAAAATTATGTTAATATTTTAGCAAACACTGATCCAAAAGATTATTAGAAATTAAAAAAAATATAATGAACTATTTACTTCATATAAAACAAAAGTTTAATATATAAAATAACAAAAACTATGGATGATACTTTCTCCATTTTTTAAATCAAAAGAAAGGATATTCTGATAGGTATATATTTATTTACATGAGGGAAAATGTATATCTAAAGGTCCATCGTAAAGTAAATATTAAATTACCAATGCTAACTATTTAAAAGTAATTACTTTAATAAGACAGATTTGATGGCCCGAAAATCTAGAAATTTGGATCTATGATCACAAAACTTTTGATTATAGATTTTTGAAATTTTTTTCGGTGAAAAAATTCTTTTTTTTATTTGTGAATGTAAATATTTATCAAATTAATTTGATCATAAAATGTAGTTTTATTTAAAGCTTTGGTAAATTCTGAATTTATTATCAGTCGAAAGTATAATTATTTTATGTTTACTTGTTTTTATCTTTTTAACCTTTGAATATCATATCTTACGATTCTAATCAGATGATAGGAATTTTAATATTTAATATATTAGCTACTTTATATTTTCAATAACTTAATAATTCAATAAAAAAGAAATACTTTACATTTCTCCATGAAAATGAAGCATGATGTACAAATTCGTACGAAAACTCCAGTTTATAAGTAAAGATAAAGTATGTAGAAGTTAGCCTTTAGTACAGATTAATTTTTAGTACACAGATTAATTTACTCATATTTTCCCAACATCAACTTGTCTTTATTATTTGATAAATCATAAATTTATTGAATTGCCAAAAATTTGAAACCTGATTATGAGATGAATTATTGTAAAAATACATTTTATAAAGGGTTAAGACCATTAAAATATTAAATACTAATATTTATTGATTTGATTTATTCATAAAAGTAAATCGATCTAAGCATAATAAATCAAAATAGCACTCAATTTTAGCTGTAATTTTAGACTTTACATTCCTTGAACAGTGATTCTGTTAATGTTTCATTTGAAACTTTGTAAAAGCGTATTTGATGACCCTCAATAATCTTTTTATTAATTATGAAAAAATGTTAAAACAAAACTATTTCGACAAGATAATAGTCTTGAATCTGTTCAGGACTTGGTGGATTTTCTAAGATTGATTTTCTGTATTATCATGATAAATAAAAGTAATATAACCGGATTATTTAAGTAAGACTGGACAAATCCAAGAAACAGAGATATTAAATCATCATTTCTTTCTGGTTTCCTTATCGGAGCTTACGTCGGATAATATTGATTCGTTAACTGTTATCAGAACTCAACACGACATATCCTCCGATTATCTGTATACAAAATCAAAGACTTCTCCGAACAAGCACAATAAAGTCGACAACTCACTAACCGACATCTACTTCTCACACATCTGTCGTCTTTATTGATTTTACTTATACTTTACTCATTTGAGAAAAATAGATATTTTATAAATCATTTCTGTTTACACTTCTTTTAATTGAAAGAATACAATTCTAAAATTATTAATTGATTATTTCATTACTCAAAAATAATCACAAATAATGTTCTCTTTCCCCACAGAACTTGTCTCGAAAATCATGATAAATCGATCATTTAATTGACTGATTAATTAACATTTGATTGCACACTGTCAAGAGAAGAATGTCTCAAATTCAGCTCTGATTAATTAATAATCTCTTGATCGATTCAATTTGTATTATTAATGTTTTCTTACTGTTAACAATCAAGATTGGAAATCGTAAATATGAAATCCGACTATTGTTAGCACCGGCGACCGGAGCGCGCGTATCGATAATCAATACATAGAACTAATGAAACACGGCGTCTGCATGGTTGATAAAATATAATTAGTAATAACAATCACTAAATACGCTTTATTCTCTAAATAAAACAAAGATCAAGTATTCTCTGAAGCATCTTAAATGGTTTTTCGAGGACCAATAAGCAATTTTTGGAAATTTAGTTTGACAGAAAGGAATTGCAGAAGAATTCATCGATTCGACTGAACCTATTCAAAATTAGAATTCGTAAGAAAAACAATAACTGTTGAAAATATTTTATTTTTTCAACTGAAAGTAGTTAAGATTGTTAAGTTTTCCTATTGGAAAATTAGAATGTAAATTTCCTTTCTGAGAAAAATTTTAGTACTGACATTGCAACAAATCTAAACAGTCCCTTGGGATTTAATAGAATAATTTATTCAAACAAAATAATAGCTGTAAACATTACTAAATCTTTATATTTATTATTTCGGGTATTTAAAATCTATGATTAAACAAATTATCAATTTGTTATTCATTAAAATATTACTTTCATAATTTGACATTCAAATTAAATTCTATTTGAATAATCTCGGAATAATTAAAATAATTATTTTCCGTATTTGTAAAGGTACCAAAGTCTTTGAATAATTATTAAAATTGCAAATAAAACAGGAACCGACTTAAATAATATCAACTGAATCGTTCATAAGTTTTTATACAGATAAAAGGAACGCATTTTTATACAAAATACATCAAAATGATACCAAACGTTTATCCAAATTCTTAAAGAATATAAATTTGACTTTCAATGGACAAATTATTATTTTGAAGTTTTAAATTATACAAACATTCGAACATTTTTGCTTTAAAAATAATTGTTGATCCAAAGTTTGTTACAATGTTAAAAGAATGTCAACCAACTCTTTAGTTATGGATCTGGGCACAAAATTATTTATTAAATTAATTAGAAATTTTATTAATCATAAAATTTATATATTAATAATTTTATATAATAAAATTTATAGAATAATATCTAGCTAAAAAGGTTATAAAAATGAATAATGATTTTAAATAAAAGAATAATAGAAACTATATTTTGTATAGATAATAAAACGATTAATAAAAACTATTTTTATCTAGGCATAAAAGACCCACTAGGTATAAGTAGTCTATATAAAGGATAGGAGTTTTCTTTTTAAAACTAATATCACAATATTTAAAATATATTCACACGATAAATAATTCATTTTTTGAATCAATGCAAAAGTACAAGGTTGATGCATAATTATTCTTGATTTTTAAGATATTTTTCATTAAAGGTTCGTTCACATAAAACGCATCAAAAATGATGTTTTTAAACTCTCTTTTTACCGTAACAAGGATATTCATTTGTTCAAATCTTCTTTATCTTTCATAGTTAACCAGTTATTTCAGCGAGCAGTTAACATGATAGTCCGTGGGTAAATTTGTGTGTGAATATGGTAGATGAGTAAACAGTTCCCCTTTTCTTACCGACGATGGAATCGAAGACCAAATACTCAATATGTGAACGGGCGTTATAATGGTGGCAGACGATTTGGTTTCTTTTTCGTAGATCAGATATATGTCACTCAAATTTGTTTGTTCATATAATTTGTAATCCTCTTCCATAGGATCATTCAGCTTCCATGCACATGATATTGCTTTATTATAGTGAACAGAAATAATTCCTTAGGATGTTTCACTTAAAGATACAAACTTTTTTTGATATTTTTGTAGAAAATCTATAATTCATTTTCTACAAGATTTTTCAATATGTCAGCTACTCATTTGCTCTTTTCTAAATATCTTATGGTACCGGACGATCACAAATTTGTCCACATTGATATCATCGAACTGTATTCCGGTTTTAAAATTTGCGTCATTTTTCATGGATGCCAGAAGTGCCTAATCATTGATATCCGGAAGTCGACATTTTCATGTTTTGTCCTTAACTTGAAATGAAAGACGCAAACCATTCTCACCGACAATTTCATTGAGATAACTAATTGATTAAGGTCATCTTCTGTCCTTTTCTCGAAGTGGTTTAGTAAAATATGGCGAAATGAATATAATTTTTGATACACATTTTAATCTCTCAAAATGATTAAACGAAACGCCAATTTTCAAAAGTAAAATGTACGCTCAAATAAAGCAGGGATAATTATGTATCAACCCTGTTAAGAGCTTTGGTGAGTTCATAAAATTTTTAAATTTATAATCTACATTGCAAAAAATATGATTTTCATAAATGGCGTAAAAAATTAATTTATACAACAATCAATTTTAAAGGTTTTAACACAAAATCAAAAAAAACAGATTTATTAATAAAGTAAATTTTTAAGTCTATATAAAACGTCACATTTAATATTTGAAATTATAACATACTAAAAATTATTTTGTAAATTTTATCTAAATATAAAACAAATCAAATATCATTTGAATTCATAAATTTTAAAATTAAAATATAATTGTTTTGAGACAAAATGAAAACGTAATTTTTATTTTATTTTTTGAAAATGTAATTTCAGCGAAATGATAATGTTAATTTAAAAGGGAAATTTAATAAAAGATGAAATAAAATCTTTGTAACAACATTTTAATAAAAGACCTTCATAATTTTAAAGACGATTATAAATTAAAATTCGTAATTAATAAAATAACACTATCGGAATTTATATATTTATTTTTATTTATAATGGTTTGTGTAAAGAAAAGAAAGTGCTTAAGTTTCTCAAAAATATTTGTTTGAAAGAACGGTAATGTCATAGAAATAAAATTGTATGTCATGAACTTGGATTCTGAATAAAGAACCCAATAAAATGAAAAAAAGTAATTCCTTATTTTTATAATTTATAATTTTTAATGGATTAGAATCAATAAATTACACTATTTGAAATACACTTGTTTCACTTATTTAATAATAACTAATTTATTATAATTAATAAAATTGTATCAAAAATAATAAATAATTTTCCTGAAATATGTTTTTTTAAGCAATCGATTAATGTTGATTAATAATGGATAATAAAACTTGAACAAATCCCAACCCGACAATAAATAAAATAATGCAATAAAATACGTAAAATATCAAATAAATATAAATAGTAATAAAAATACAGATCAGTTTAGTTTTGATCCAGTGCCACCATGTCTTGTCTTTTGTCTTT